>PVJL010002497.1:17891-195483 GCA_004026885.1 Lyroderma lyra | reverse complement strand
GTGACTGGTTATGTGGGGGCGTGTGACTGGTTATGTTGGGGCATGTGACTGGTTATGTTGGGGGCAGTGTGAGTGTGAGTGTGAGCCTCAGATTCATGCTTGGCCTGTCTTCTCTGTTCTGTGTCACACAGGGGCCGGCCCCCACAGGCTGCATTTCCCAGGCTCCTGGCTGGGTGTGGCTGGTTGGGAGGGAGGCTGCAGAGTGGGAGGCGGGGGAAACCAGGCTACTTCTCGGCAGCAGCTGCATCCCCTCCCCGCATCGCCTCCCCCCTCTGCATCATCTCCCCAGCTATAGCTGCTGTCCTATTGGAGCCACCACGGTGCCAGCTCCTTCTGGGGCGTGCGGCCCCCGCGGCCCAGCAGCACCTCCGCCTCCCTTGTCCCAGCAGTCCCGAGGTGCCAGCAGTGTCCTCTCCTTACCGGGTCATCTCACCCCCCCCCACCCCCGTTTGACTTTTCAGCTGTATAGCCAATGCCCTTCGATTGATTCCCTCTGTGTAAATTTACTGGAATGACCTCCATTTTCCCAGTCAGTATCGGATAGATTGTGTCAATGTTTCTGTCTGCGTAAGCAGGACAGAATAAACACCGGGAACCGCGAGTAAACCCCAGAATAAACCGACAGGGCAGCAAGGACAGGAAGGTTTGATGAGCACTGTGGTCACAGAAACTCCAGGCAGAAGGGACCCAAAGCTGACGGACATGGGTGGGCACATGCAAGAAGCAAGGGGTAAGAGGGCTGGATGTTCCCCAGTGACATATCCGTCCAACGTCCCGAGGAGCTCTCTCAAGCAGGAGATGAAATTTTCAGATGGTCTTACATGAATTGTAATCAGATGCTAACAAGAATAGGTAAGTTTCAAATAATATTGTCGGACCAGCTCAATGCATCCTAACAGGACAATGGGTTAGACGTCATCAGCCCAGAGGCATTCGAGGGTAGGACCTGTTCTGGGAAAGACACGGAGCATGGCAGGTGCCATCGGCGTGCTGTCCCCCTCCCCTCTGCGCACACCATCCGTGTCCTGCTCCTGCTCTCCTCCTGTTCCAGCACCCCACGTTGCATTTACTCTCACGCCTCCTCCGTGTCCTCTGGTCTGTGACAGTCCCTCAGTCATCCCCTATTTTGCACGACCTCGATAGTTTAGAGGAGCACCGCCCCGGTGTTCTGCAGCGTGCCCATCGTTTGAGTTGGACGGTTTCCTCAATAGGTGTCAGAGGTAGTGCCTTTTTCATTAAAACAAATTTTAAAACCAAACCAAACCAAAATCCATAAAAAGGACAGATGCTTTAAATCCCCAAGACATCACAAGTAAAAAAATTAAAAAGTACACACACACACACACACACTTTTTTTTTTAATTAAAAGGGACTCAGCCTGGACTCATGTTTGAGTCAACTTACATTGTACATCCAGTTCCCAGGGCCCAGCCAAGAATCAGTTAGTCAGTAGCCCGATTCTATGTCCTCAGCTTGTCTGAGAAAGTGTCCTCTGTCTTTGGCTCCAGAGGAAAATATTACTAAAACCCTAGGATGAGATAAAAAGTGCAATGAAGAATAAATACATGTAGCAATAACCCAGGGGAGGTAATATAGCAAGCACAGAATAATGAATTAAGACAAAATAAGGACCCAAGGCCATGGTGTGTCCGTTGTAGAGTTGGCGTGAGTGAGTGTGCTGACAGGTTGTGTAGCCGTTGCATTTCTGGATGTTTAGTCTGTGTTTGAGGTATTTGAAGCATTCAGAAGAATCAAATGCACTGTTTGTAATTTGCATTTCAAACGATTTAAGAACATTTAATTCATCATATTTAAAATCGAGAAAAAATGGTTTTCTGGGTTCTGTTAATTAGATGTAAGGGTAACACATTAAGCATTAAGGAAAGGCCACACAATTGTGGGGGCTCCCTTCCCCCCACAGAAAAGCCCCTTGGTCATTATATCATCCATCAGTGGGTTACTGTGGAACTAAGAGCCCCCCACCCCATCTTTACAGCTGTTGGCTTCTTGACCCCTGAATGACTAAGGCACTCTCATAGATGCTTTTAGGTATTTTCCATCCTTCATCTCATTTTATCCTCATGAGAACCTGGTGGTATTATCTTCGTTGGACACACGAGGAAGTGTGTAATTTAGAATGCGTTGACTGAAAGAGAGAGAATACAGGACCCACAACGATTTAAACAGCAACACGTTTATCATCTCCTTGAAAAGTCATTCTGCTAGCTGCAGGGCCAGTTGGCTCAGGGGCTCCCCACACCTGCTCCCAGCTTCTGTGGTCCTCTTGACTGCTCCTTGTGGTCATAAGGTGGCTGCAGCAGCCCCAGGACTCTCCAGTGTCACAGAAGACAACCACGGATAGAGAGGCGGAGTGACATGACTGAATTGGGCCCGTCAGCCTTCAGCCCTGGGGCTGGAGAGGTCATCCCCCCAACCCCCTTTCCGCCAAACCAGCCGAGAGGATGGGCACAGGCAGCAGAGGCTGCGAGCAGGGGCGGGGAGCTGCATGCCAGGACTGGGGTCTCAGGTTGCACCTCCCGCTCTAGGCATTTCCCACCAGACCCCTCTGAGCCTTTTGAGGTCACACTTGTAACTGATCTTCAGCTCTGGAGGAGCCTCCGGGGACTTCAGGGCCCGTCTCCCTCTTTTCCAGCCGGCAAGGGTGGATTTAAACTTCTCAGCCCGAAGCATCGTCTGGCTTCTTCCCAAAGACTGCCAAGGCTCCAGAGGCTCACAGATGGGAGCGCTGGGGCCAGCGCAGCCTTCAGAGGGACTCGGGGCCACAAAGGGAGGTGCAGGAATCAGGGTCTCCGACTCCTGACTCCCCGCACATTGCTCTTTCTACCACACCGGGCCGCTCTGCGGGGGGCACTAACAAGGAGCACGATGGGAGGCACCTCGGGGCGGCGTTTCAAAGCCCGGACTCGGCGCCGAACTCCCGGTGTGTATCCTGGCCCAGCCACCACCACGTGGGTGACCTTGGGCAAGGAACACAGGCTTGGTGCCCCTCAGTTTCCTCATCCGAAAAACGGTTCTTACAGCGGGACCGCGTCCTCAGGCTGCTTGCGGCGTGGACAAGTGAGAACACGCAAAGGCTCGGGAGCCCTCGGCCGTGGCCCTCCTGGGCCGCACCGCTACGACGTACCCAGCGCCTTGCTCCGTGTTCGCGACCCTCGGTCTTGGCGGCAGCCCTGCAGCGCCCTGTACAGATGAGAAAACGGAAGCATAGAAATGTCAGGTGACTTAGCCAGGGTCCCTCGCTGAGGCTGCTGTCAATCACTTCTGTTCCCCTCCCCGTTCTGCCTTTGGGGTCCTCTCACTGCAGGTCAGAGAACCAAGGCCAGCGAGGTCAAGCCCCTAGTCACCTGGTTAGTCAATGACACGGGAGCTAGCATGCAGGGACCCTTCACTGCCCCACACGTCCCCTTCCCCTGCAGACACAGAGGCTCCCCGGGGCCCCAGAGCAGGATTTGTCGGTCGAGCAGTTCTTCCTCGTGTCAGACCGAAATCCGTCCTGCTTGAACGTACATCCAGCTGCGTTCGCTGCGTCTGCAAAGAGGCCTTTCCCCGGTCTATGTGAGTCCTCGGCCTGTGAGTCAGTGGGCCCTCCCACCTGCCATCTGGCTCTGCCCTGTTTGTCCCCACGTGTCCACATCAGCACCTCTCCTTGAGGATATGGCTGGGCCTTCCCGTGCCACCTTGAGCCTCAAGGGGTCCCTCTGGAGCATGCCCACCAGCCGCCATCTCTGCGGAGCTGCCGCAGGATCCGGATCCCCCCTGGCCCGGCAACGAGGTGTCTCCTTCCATCTTTTTCCTTCAGAATTCCCAGGCTCCCCACCTTCCACCTGGTTGGGGAGTCCTGAGACTATTCTAGAATGTGAACCGGGTATGGGGAGACCGTCCTCCTGACAGCCACTGTCCAGTAAGGCGGCCGCTCGTCGCGTGTGGCTATTTCAGCTGCTTACAAGTAAATAAAATGTGAAATCCACCTGCTCCTTTGCCCTAGCCGCGTTTCAAGTGCACGATGGCCACACGTGGCCGGTGGCTTCTCTGCTGGACAGCGTGGAGGAAGGCCATCTCCAGCACTGCAGAAAGTTGTGCTGGATGGCACTACCTGTGGTTCTCAAACTTAGAATCCCCTGGAGGACTTGTGAAGGCACCTCCCCCCCAGAGTTTCTGCCTCAGTAGGTCAGGGTGGGTCAGAGGAGTTTTCCTTCTGACACTTTCCCAGGTGACGCTACAGCGGTGGCCCGGGGCCTACAGTTTGAGAACTACTGCTGTTCGCCCGCCTCCGGGAGAGGCTGCTTCAAAGGCTCCAGGCACCACCCCCGAGCGATGGTGACAAGGAGTGCCCAGGGGACGCACTCCCTCCGCTGAGCTTCGAGAAGGAGCCTGGGACCAGCTTTGTAGAAAGCAAACATTGGTGGGACAGTGGGGTGCCTTCCTGGATTTGCCAGAAAACCCATCGGAATGACGTGTACCCTGTGGACTGCCTGGGCTGCACGTCCACCCGTCTGCAAGCGCTCAGCAGGCGCCTTCAGTTCCAGCTCTGCTCACTGTCCTCCAAGGACAGATACAAAACGAAGAGCTGCTCCAATGTCGCCTGAGATGTTAGACCTTGGTTGTGCTTTTCTTTCCACCTTGAGTTTTCCAAGACTTGCTGCTACCTTTTCTTTTCAGAGAGACCGTGTTGTGGGGCACAGGATTTGAAGTGAAAAGATTTGGATTCAAGTTCCTTTGTGACCTTGAGCAATGCCTCTCTGAGTTCAATAATGGGATAATAATGGTCAGATTCCTTACTTTATAAAGCTGCTTTATGTTCACGTGGTATTTTGTGTGCATTTTGTTTGCCAATCACAGAGTACTGTCTGAACCCCAGGCCCGGGAGCTTGGTGTGACACTGTTAGCGCCCGGTTGCATTTAGTCAGTGATTTGTTTATTTGCACCTCTCTCCGCAGCCTGAGAGCACCGCGAGGCAGCTCCGTCTTACTCATCTATTAATCTTTGGGCCCCCTAGTGCTTGACTTGAGGTCCAGCAAATAGTTACACTAATAATGATTATTATACTGAAACACACAGCATTTATTATGTGTCAGGCACTGTTGTAAGGTATTGATTCATTTAATTCTCACGAGGTATGTGTAACTGTTCTGAAATTCCACATAATGTGTGCCCCACAAATTTCTACTGAGGTGTCTAGGGCAGCCCTTCGCCAATGTCATCATGCACAGCGATCATCTGGGGACTTGGATCTTGTGAAGACACACCTCCTGATTCAGCAGGGCTGGGGTGGGGCCTGGGATTTTGCATTTGCAACAGGCTTTCATGTGGCCATGCCCAGCAGCAGACCGCACTGAGTATCAAAGGTCTTCAAGCTTGTCCAACCCGCTTTAAATGCGGCCCAACACAAATTCGTAAACTTTCTTAAAACAGTATGAGACTCGTTTGCAATTTTTTTTTTTTTTTTTTTTTTTTTTTTTTTTTTTTTTTTTTTTTTTTTTTTTTTTTTTTTTTTGCTTTTTTTTGATAGGTGGGTAGCTCCCTGACTGGGAATCGAACCCAGGCCGCAGCGCTGACAGTGCCAACACTGAAGCCTTAAGCCACTACACCATCAGGGAACTCCCTGCAATTTTTTTTTTTTTTGCTCATCAGCTATCATTAGTGTTAGTGTATTGTAGGGGTGGCCCAAGACAATTCTTCTTCCCATGGGGCCCAGGGAAGCCAAAAGGTCATTTAATATCTCGTCAAATAGAAAGCATCCTTGAAGGGTGGGGCAAGGACGGGAAACACTCTAGAAAAATCTCTTACTTGGTGGTGAGAAGATTACAGTCCGCAGGATAGACACTCTCCGAGGGGATGATGAACTGAGTTAAGCAGAGGCAGCATTTAAAGTCTCATTGGAGAAGTCTGTTCTCACAGTTTCCAGGAAAGGAGCTGGATAGACGCTTTCCAGTATTGGGGGGGCGCCCACACATCTGACCGTGAAAGGGAGCCCCGCAACTGCTGCCTAATTGCCTGGAGTCTGCCATCCCGGGAGTGAGAGCTTCCCAAGGCAGCCGTACAGGTAGAACAGGCCAGTGTTCCTACTGGGTGGGGGGATGTCCAAGCGTAGTGGGAGGAAGTGTGTGAATGAACCGGCCTCAGAGCCCGACGGAGTTAGGTTCCAACCCAGCCTCACCACCGGCTAGCCGTTTCACAAGACAAGTTACTTCTCCTTGCGGTTCTGCTTTCCCACTGCAGCGTAGAGCTAATACGGGGAGCGATGTGGCAGCTGCAGCTCCCGAGGAGGATTTGGAGCAGAGGACTAGAATGCAGGACGTGGGTCACAGGAGATAGCAGAGCTGGGAAGCCGCTGGGGGAAGGTAACCTAGAGATTAGCAGAAAGACCACCGAGCGGTGGAGGGCCCCAGGGAGGAGGTAGCGTCACAGCAGCTAAGGGATCAGGTCACCACCAGGTTGGGACTGGAACCAGAGAGGACACAGCCCTTGCCAGGATGCTACCTGAGCAAGGAGGGAGGAGGAGAAATATCCTTGCTTCTTCTCCCAGCCCCCCACATCCGGTCTCCCACCATTGCCCCGCCCCCCGGCTGAACCTAATGCTGGGTTTCAACCCCCTAAGGTGATCACTACACTAAGCCTATTAATAGTAATCATGTATAACTGCAAACTGGTCAGAATATTATTGGCAACATTTCCCTTCACCTTTTGGTGCTCTGTTGTTAGGCACAAACACATTAAGGATCATTATGTTTTCTTGGAAACTGACCCTTTTATCATGATGTAATGCTCTTCTTTAACCCTTGTAGACAATGTATACTTGGGTTTTGTTTTTTCATCCACTCTGAGAACCTCTGTCTTTTAATTAGAATATTTAGACCATTGAAATTCAAGGTGATTACTGACATAGTTGGATTAATATCTATCATATTTGTTACTATTTTCTATTTCTTGTCCTTGTTCTTTGTTCATATTTTTGTCTTCCTCTCTTTCTGCTTTTTGTGGTTTTAACTGAGCATTTTCTATGATTCTGTTTTCTCTCCTTTCTTAGCATCTCAGTTGTACTTTTTCAAAACCTTTTTTTACTTTTTTTAATTAATTGCCCTAGAGTTTCTATGTAATATACATTTACAACTAATCCAAGTCTACTTTCAAATAACACTATACTGCTTCACAGGTAGTGCAAGTACATTATAACATCGACATAATCCTAATTTCACCCTCTTGTCCCTGTATCATTGCTATTACTCATTTCACTTATACACAAATATACATAAATATATATCTGCACATATAATCAAATGCATTGTTTCTATGATTTTGAACAAACTATTATCTGTTAGACAATTAAGAATAAGAAAAATTTAGATTTTTATTTTACCTTCAGCTATTTTTCTTCATCACTTTTCCTTCCTTTGAGTAGATCCAAGTTTCTGACTTGTTTCACTTTCCTTCTCTCTGAAGAACTTCTTTTAGCGCCCCTGTGTTTATTGCAGTGTTATTCCCAATAGCCAAGGTATGCAAACAACATAAATGCCCATTAATAAATGATTGGATAGAGAAGCTGTGGTACATTTACACAATAGTGTATCACATGGCCATAAAGGAGAATAAAATTGTACCTTTTGCAACAACATAGATGGATCTAGAAGATATCATACTAAGTCAAATAAGTCAAAGTGAGAAAGACAAATACCACATGATCTCACTTGTATGTGGAATCTAAAGAACAGAATAAATGAACAAAATAGAAAAAAAGCTCAAAGACACAGCCAATAGGTTAGCAGTTGCCAGAGGGAAAGTGGGGAGAGGATTTGGGGAAGGAGGGAGGGGGATTCGAATATGTGGTGATGGAAGGAGAACTGACTCTGGGTGCTGAGAACAAGATGCAACACATAGACCATGAAGAACTATACACTTGGAACCTATGTAATTTTATTAACCAATGTCACCCCAATAAATTTAATAATAATAATAACAATAATAAAAAATAACTTATTTTAACATTTCTTGCAAAGCACATCTACTGTATTTGGCAACAACTTTCCTCAGTTTTTAAGTCTTTATTTCTCCTTAATTTCTGAAGGATAATTTTGCAGGGTACAGAAAACTAGGTTGGTGATTTTGTCTTTCAACACTGTAAGTATTTCACTCCACTCTCTTTTCGTTCTGTGGTTTCTGAGGAAAAGTCTGCAATTCTGATCTTTGTTCCTTTGCAGGTAAATTTTTTTCCCTCTCACTTTTTTCAGATTTATTTTGTTGTTGTTGTTAGGTAGTTTTATGTACTTGCAGCTAGTAAAGGAGACAGGGAATTCACACCCAAAGCTCTGTCTCCCAGAAGGGAGGCTGAGCCATTGTTTACATACAAGGGCTGTCCAGAAAAAATCCAACCATTGTTAACATGATGAGAATAGTTACATGGCTGGATACTTTCTGGACAGCCTGTGTACATTATTTGGTTAATTACATGTTGATTTTTCTCTTTGCAGTCAGCTAAACTTACCCAGTTGGGTTCCCATCAAACTCATCCAGAATTTTCTTTGATTTTCTATAGTTTGAAAATAATATGGCTAGGTGTAGGTTTTTTTGGGGTTTTTGTTGTTATTTTGTTTTGCATTTATCCTGCTTGGCATTCTCTGATCTTCCTGTATCTGTGGTTTGGTTTCTGACATTAGTTTGGTGAAATTCTCAGTCATTATTGTTTCAAATTTTTCTTCTATTTCTTCTCCTCTTTCTTCTAGTGTTCCCATGGTAACCTTTCATTGTTGTCTCACAGTCCTTAGATATTCAGCTTTTCTTTTTCCCTCCAGTCTTTGTCCTTTTTGTTTTTCATTTTTGGAGGTATCTATTGCTATCTCGTCAAGCTCATAAAATTTTTTCTTTAGCCATATTCAGTCTATTTATAGGTCCATCAAAGGCATTCTTTATTTCTGTTACAGTGCTTCTTATTTCTGGCATTTGTTTTTGGTTTTTCTTAGAATTTCCACCTCTCTGCTTATGCTGCCCATCTGTTTTTGCATGCTGTCTACTACATCAATTAGAGCTCTTAGC
Organism: Lyroderma lyra; assembly: GCA_004026885.1. Taxonomy (NCBI): domain Eukaryota; kingdom Metazoa; phylum Chordata; class Mammalia; order Chiroptera; family Megadermatidae; genus Lyroderma; species Lyroderma lyra. The sequence continues at coordinate 186,435 of PVJL010002497.1, read as the reverse complement.
ATATTAATAATGGTTGTTTTAAATTCCCAGTCTGATAATTCTAACATCACTGCCGTATCTGAATCTGGTTTTGATGTTTACTCTCTTTAAACTGTGTTTTTTGCCTTTTAGGATGCCTTGTAATTTTTTCTTGATAGCTGACATGATACACTAAGTAAAAGAAACTGCTCTAAGTGGGCCTTTAGGAATGTAGTGGTGAGGCATGTGTGTGGAGAAGCATTTTATAGTCCTATGATTAGGGCTCAGTCTTTTAGTGACCCTGTACTTCGGGATATGAACTTCACACATGCTTCTTGTTATTTTCTTCCCCTTTAAGTGGGACAGGAGAGAGCTGGAGTTGGGTAGTTTCCTTCTCCCACATGGAAAGCTAGAGCTTCACAAAAGTGTAGGAGCTATGATTGGGTCACTCTGGAGTTTTTAACTCTGAGACTTGTCCACCCTGAACCTCCAGCAATTTGTTGGTTATAGTTCTGGTTTTTTTCTACCCTGTTGCTGGTTCTCTCACAAGTTGCAGCTGTAGGTTTCTGCTCTGACAAGTTGTGATTCTCTGTATTTATCTGTTGGTCTCTCCAATTTGGGGGTCTGCCCTGTGACCTCACTTCTTTTGCAGCTCTCAGGAGAATTGCGAACTTTTCAGTTTGTTCAGGTTTCTGGTTGTTGGAGTGGAGTGACTTGCAAGCTGCTTCTAAGTCAGACCAGAAACTGGAAGTCCCCCTCCTCTAGTTTTAAGTGAGCATTTTTTATCATTCTACTTTATCTCTCCTCTGAACATATCAATCGGACTCTTAATTTCTACTAGTGGTTGTCCTAGAGTTTACAAAATACATTTTTAATAAATGTAAGTTCTCTTTCAAAAAATACTGGACAACTTCACAGGTAGGACATGTACTTTTTCTCCAATTTTTTTCTTCCAACCCTTGTAACACTGCTGTCATTCATTTCACTTATCCATATGCTATAATCAGACAATACGTTGTTCCTATTGTTACTTTAGATCAATTAAGAATAAGAAAATTTGAAGATTTTATGTTACCTTCATTTATTCCCTCTCTGACATTCTTTCTTTCTTTACATAAATTGGGTTTCTGATCATATCATTTTCTTTCTGCCTATAGAACTTCTTTTATCATTTTTTTGCAGAGCAAGTCTGCTGGTGATGAGTTCCCTAGTTTTGTTTGTTTAAGGAAGTCCTTATATCTCCTTCACTTTTGAAGAATATTATCATTGGATATAAAATTCTAGGTTCATGGGATTCCCCCCCCCACACACACACACACATTTTAAATAATCCACTCCATTTTCTTCTTGCGTGCACTGTCTATGTTGAGAAGTCCACAGTAACTTACCTTTGTTCCCCTACATAGGCAAGGTACGTTCCCCACTCTGGCTTCTTTCAAGATTTTCTCTTTGGATTGGATTTTCTGTAGTTTGAATGTGATGTGTTTAGGTGTTATATTATTTTGTCTGCTTGCTTGCTTTTTTATTTGTTTTGGTGTTTATTTAACTTGGTGTTCTCTGAACTTTCTATATCTGTGACTTGAAAAGTTTTTTAACCATTATTACTTCAAATATTTCTCCTGCTCCATTTTCTCCTTCTCGTCCTTCTGATATTCTGATTATGCATGTGCTATACCTTTTGATGTTATCCCACAGTTCTTGAACATGCTGTTCTGTTTTTCCCATATTTTTTTTTCTCTTTGCATTTCAGTTATTGACCCATCTCCAAACTCACTAATTCTTTCCTTGGCCCTATTTAGTTTTTTGGTGAGCTCTTCAAAGACATTCTTCATTCTGATACAGTATTGTTTATTTCTACCACATCCTTTGAACTCTTTCTTGGCATTTCTCTCTCTCCACTTACGTTACCCTTATGTTCTTGTATATTGTCTACTTTTTCTATTAGATCCCTTAACATAGTAATCATGTTTATTTTCATTCTCTGTCCGATATCCAACACATGTATCCTATCTGAGTCTGGTTCTGATTATTGCTTTGCCTACTGTTTTCTCTCACCTCTTGTCACGCTTTATAATTTCTTGTTGAAAGTCAGACATACGGGGTAATAGGTACTGAGTGTGGGAATTTATGCTAATCCTTTTAGGAGATGTGTTTAATGTTTGCTCCAGGTACATTCTAGAGGTGTCAGATTCCTCTAGTGGTATTGTGTTTGTCTCTTCTTGAATTGGGCTTCCCTAAACTCTCTTCCTTAGAGATCCTGTGTCCTGAAGCTCTTCCCACTGTAATCCACTGGTGGCTTTGCTACTCATTAGTCTTGTGATTTGGGGCATGTCTCTCCACTGAGCCTGATTTGTAATCTATAAAAGAGAATAATAACAGCCCCTTGTAAGGCAGAGCTAAGGGTTAAATGAAATCTTAAATGAAAACACTGAGCATCATGCCAATGGAGACTAGATTCTTAGTTGAATTGATGGGCCTATTTGGCTCTAAATCATTAATGGTTTAGTTGGATAGTGACCCAGAGTATGGCTTTGCCCTCCACAACCACATAATTAGAATCAGAACTCATCTCTCTTTATCTCCGTGGCTCAGCTGAAATAGGCAAGTTTCTTAAAAATAAATAAAGGGTGCCTTCCAGGTACCCCAGATGCTTTAAGCAGTACCTAATAATATATTTAAGTACAGGACATGCCGGAAATATCTCCCTCTCTTGAGAAAATAATAACCTTCCTAATTGTACATTGACCCAAGATACATTCTCCCAAGTAAAGAATACTCTGTTCAGAAGCATCCTAATAAGGTATTTACCTCAGAGATTGCAACGGCTTCACCCTGCTCTCCAGGGAAGTATTAAGCATCATATCTGGACCAACAGGGCTGAAAAACAAACCAGCATCGAAAAAATAAACCCTGCCAATGATTTTCCATGAGAAGGCAGGGAGCTGGGGCTCTGGAGAGGACAAATTGTTGGACAGTCGTGGGGTCCAGCAACCTCCCTGCTTGCATGGAGACAGCCCCCCCTCAAAGATAGCCACAGGCTGGCCGAAAGCCAGCCCCTCTTGCCCTGCCTCTCTGGAACGAGGAGGTGGGGCTCCATAGTCTGGTGTCCAGTCACAGGCTGCGGGCTCTGGTCATTCAGAATTCCGTGTTTGGTGCTTTTCCCACTGCCCGTGGTCCCTGTGTGGAGCCTGGGACAGCCTTGCACGAAGCCAGAGAGTTAGTTTCCTGCTCCCCACCCACTTCCCTTTTCTTTCTTGTCTTTCCTCTGCCTTCCACTTCCCCCTTCCTCTCTTCTTCGTCTTCTTTCCTTTACCGTCTTCCTGTCCTCCCTCCACAGCCCCCTGCTCCTGTGTCTGCCCTTTCTCTCCTCCCTCCACCTCCTTCCTCCTCCACGGACCTTCACTTTCCGGCTCCTCTAGGACTCCAGAACGTTCCCAGCCATCCTCACCACCCACATGGCCCAGGTCCCCTCTGGTCCCCTCTGGTGCCGGGAACATCATGAGCCTTTGGGGAAACCAACCTCAACCCCCTACCAGAAACCTACAGGAGATTCTCCCCAAACCTCGTTTTGTCACTTGCAGACACCCCCCATAGCACTGTGCCTCAGGGTCAAAGTCATAAAGCTGTCCAGGCAAAGATTTCTGCAGACCCCCGGGGGCTGCCCTTGAGAACTCACAGATGGTGCACTTCCGAGGGGGAGGGTGGGGAGACTTCTCAGCACCCTGGGGGCAACCAGGGGTCACAGTCAATGAGGGGGGCCTGGAGCACTCGGGTCTCCTGGCCGGCTTGGCCTGTTCTGCAGTGACCCAAAGGACATGCCCCTGTGTCTTCATTCTCAGAGCTCTTGTTTCCCGGCAGGGGGCTTGGTCAGCCGGGGCCTGGTCGAAGGAACCCCAGAGATTGTCCCGTCTGGAACTCTTAGCCTGGGATGCTGTGGGCTGGAGGTCTGTCCTCGTCTGCTCGGGCCGCCGGAGCAAAGCACCGCAGACTGGGCGTTGCGCGAAACAGAAATGTATTTCCTCGCAGTCTCGGAGGGCGGAAGTCCAAGGTCAAGTGTCGGCAGGGCTCACGTCTCCTTGGCTTGCAGATGTCTGCCTTCTCTGTTTTCCTCTATGTGAGTCCGTGCCCTAATCTCCTCTTCTTATAGAGACACTGGTCATATTGGATTAGGGTCCACCCCGATGACCTCACTTTAATGTAACCATCTCTTTAAAGGCCCTTTTCCAAATACAGCCACATTCTGAGGTACTAGGGGTTAAACATGAATTTTGGGGGACGCATTTCAGCCCATAACAGTTTGTGGATGACATTGGGGGAAATGAAAAATTTGCATTTTTATTTTCACGAACCCCTGACATGCACCGTTTCTTTCCCACATGACAAATGTGGGCAATAAACCAAGGTTGTATAAGCAGGTCCTGTGACGTCTCCAATCACAAATATTTTTACATCGGATGGTGGTTGTTGCAGACATCCTGAGATATTGTTCACATTTATTACTTTGAAATTACAGTTGTTACACCTACTGCTGGATCCTGTTCTTCGTTGCATTTATTAAAAAGTACATGTAACTATATAACAAAGTTGTTTTTCCAATATGTTAATGACTTTAGGACCATGTCACTGGTTTCCCCTGTAAATTCCATTTTATTTTATGCAGTTCAAAGCATTATTCTGAGAAGGGGTCCATAAGCCTCACCAAACTGCCAAAAGGATCCAGAGTACATAAAGGAACGCTGGACCAAGTTCAAAACTTCATTTTGACAGGAGGGAAGTGGGGCCCAGAGAGGGTAATTCACTCGTCTGTCATCACACAGCTGGTTGGTGGAGGGATGGGGGCTGGAGCTCAGGTCTTCTGGTTCCTGGTCCATGGTTTGGCCGACTCCATCACATTAGCTAGTTCTCCACTGAAGACTGGTATGAAAGCCCCGTAGGTAGGCTGACCAGACACCCCGTTTTGAAAGGGACAGAAAACAACAGTACTGTCCCATATCAAACGGTACGTGTGGTCAGCCCACTGACACCTCGAATTTAGCCCGGTGAGACCAGGCTGACCGCACGTGCCATTGGAACCGGGACAGCGCCACTATTTTCTGTCCCGTGTCAAACAGGACGTCTGGTCAGCCTACCCTGGGGTGGTCTCTTCCCGTCTCATTGTCGGCCTGTCTGTGCTGCTTTCTCCTTGCCCGCCCGGCCTGGTTCTCCAAAGCCCAGCTAAAGCCGGGATTGTCCCGCTTTGCGATTTCTCTGGAACCTCGGAACCACGCAGCAGGAGCGCGAGCAACCTCATACGGAGATCTCAAGGCCCCGGGTGCCGGCGCGCCGGGCACAGGCTGCTCCTGTCTGCGCGGCCCCTGGCCTGCCGCCGCTTGGCGTGGGGCGGGGGGGGCCCTGCGGAGGGGGCTCGCCCACCACGTGCCGGAGGACCCTGCCCACCACGCTCTGCCCTCTTGGGGTCCAGACGGCTGACATCCTTGCCTCTTCCGGTCGGTCTCCTGATCTTTCTCGAAGGTGCTCCCCCACCGTAGAGACAGGCCGCGATGTTATTACACAGCACAGCTCAGCTTCGGATTCTCACGCTCCCCAACTTCTCACCTCTGCACAGTGAGGAGATCCATTGATGCGTTTTCCCCCCAAAAATCAGAGCTTCCTTCCCTCCAACGGTGACTTCTGCACCATTCCTGGAGCACGTAAAATAGTTCACGCTGCTCCTGACCCCTAGGGCAGTATAACATGTACTTGCATCGTGTTGGAGGCATTCATTTATTCATCCGAGATACGTTTATTCAGACCTACCAGCTGCTGGACACAGAGCTGGGATGTGGAGATGCAAAAAGGAACATGATCAACACTGACTCTCTGATAGTTCAACCATCACATCAGCCTCATGTGGGAACTTGTCGGAAATGCAAATTGTCAGCCCAGCCCGGGCCTTCTGCATCAGAACCTCTGGGGCTGGGGCCCAGCGGCCTGCATGCTAGGAAGCTCTGCAGTTTTAGAACCAGTTGAGTCCGAGAACCACTGGCACAGGAGATGCTGCCAGTGCCCTCCTGATGCCCTTTACGGGTTAGTGTGAGCATCCCCCATCTGCTGCCCGTGTTGGCTGCTAACCCCTCACCGCTGCCTCCGTCTCTGGAGAATTGCCCTCTGCCAGGAAGCAGCCTCACCTGGGAGGTGAGCTCCCTTCCCCACCCCCACAGAGCCAGCGACTGCCACGGGCTGCAAAAGGCTGCTGTCTTGGCCTCGGTTCTGTCAGTGGCTAGCTCTGGGGGACAGTGTGTGGTCTGGAGCTCCTGTAGGCTCAGACTGCAGTGCGTCCCCAGCTGGGTCACCTCCTTGCTCAGCTGGCCCCTCCCCAGTCCTGCTTCTCTCACACCTTTCTCTGAGACCACCCCAGTAAACCACTGGAACAGGAAACCCTGTCTCAGCTCTGCTTCCAGGGACCAAAATCAGAGCTTTTGCTGAGGAAGGAAAGCTTCAGCAGGGCTGCAGGGACAAATAAGAGCCTGTCAATCAGAAAAGCAAAGAGCGTCCAGGCAGAGGGAATGGAATGTGCAAAGGCACGGAGGTGGGAGCTGGCGTAGCCAGCTGTCTCCCCACTGGCTGGAATGCGCGGTGCCTGGGCAGCAGAAGTTGCAAGCTCCCTGAGTCCCACAGAGGAATATCGATTTGGATCCCGGGAGCAGTGGGACACCACTGAGAGATAAGGTCAGGTGGCGCACGATTCTACTTGCATTTTGGATAAATTACTCTGGCAATGGTGCAGGGGTAGGTTAGAGAGCAGAGAGGAAACTTCGGCAGTCCGGTCATAAACAGTGGGGGCCAGAGCTCTGATGTAGGTGGCGGAGGGCCGAGAGGAGGAGATGGATTGGTGAGAGATACAGAAGGTAGAAATACCACGTGCGGGCTCATGCCCACATAGGTAGGGGTGGTTGACAGAGGTGGAGGCACTGAGATGACCCCCAGATATCCCCAGTGGACCCTGAGACACGGGTGTGCTATTCCTGAGAGGGGGCGCATGGAGGAATAGCATAGGTTCTGTGAGGAGCGTGAGTTTCGCACTGGACATGGTGGATGGCAGCACCCGGGAGACATAGGGACGGCTGAAGATGTCTGTTCAGCACGGAGGTGATACTTACATTTCTGGGGGTAGGTGGGCAGTTGGCACCCCAGGAGAACCAAGATTAAGGAGGACAAGGAGGTGGAAACCCAGCAGCCAAGAGTTGGAGGAAAATGTGCTGTCCTGGGAGTCAAGAGGCAGAATGGAAAGTGGAGGGAGAGAGGTCACTGGAGTCACATGCCCTGAGGCGTGGACATGGTCCGCTGGGCATGGTCACCAGCCACTTTTGTGTTTTTCAGTGGCATGAGGAGGTGGGGGAAGGGGACAGCAAGTGACTGAGGAGTGAATGAGGTCAAGGAAGGCTAGAAAAGAAGTATAGAAGCGACTTCATGAAGCCTGCCTGTGATGGGAAGGAGACAGCCAGGCTCCCCTGTGCCCCTATGCACCACCCCCAAGGTCCTCCTCAGGACCCGTGGCATGTCATGGTCAAACAGGTCAGCCGGCCACAGCTGGCTTCAGGCCGTGTATCCAACCAAGGCATAACTACCTAGAGACGCTAACGATGACCTTAACCTCATGCACCCCAGCTTTAACTGCCTGAGCTACCTGCCAGTGCAGAGGGTGACAACACAGAGAAGATGATACCCAGCTACGTGTATGTAACACCTTCCAAAATTCTCAACTTTACACCTCGGCCGGGGATCAGCAGATCGATTTGTACATTGTACACACGCGGGCAGAAGGGTGATAATTTAATACGGCTGACACGATTTGAACATGCATTTTTCACTGGTGGAGACCACGTACGCTCTCCAAGGCAGTTTTTGGCATTGCTTTAAAGAGATGGCCTAATCAGTCACTTCTGATGGCTGTTTATTGGAGTCATCAATCACGATGAACTCCCTTGACGTTAATGGGAATGTCATCAGTGCTTCTATAGGATTCTCCCTGCACCTCAGCTGTAAATAGCAGGATTATTACTTTTGACACATTAGTCGAGCTGGATATTTTTACCCTGTATTGCTTCAGGCCCGGGAGACCCTCACTTTGAAAACATGTCTCCCTCTGGTCCACCTACGGAGACTCAATTTTCCTCAGGTTTGGGGAATGGAACCAAGCCAAATGCCTTTGCACAGACTAATTAGGGGTTGGGCTTAATTAGAGGTGTGCTAAAATTTTTGCAAAGGTTGCAGCATGTCTCTCCTGATGTTAAATACTTATCTTCTTCCAGAGGCCAGGAGCGCCATGTGCTTGGGTTTCCCCAGGGATCTGACACGTTGCCGGGGCCCCCAGGAACTTTCTGGGGGTGTAGTGCTGGTAATCTTAGCCATCTGAGAAGTGTGCCTTCTTAAATCTCAAAGAGGATACAAAAATAGCACCCAGCTATTACCCCCCTTCTTTGACCCAGGAGATCTGTGTCTCAGAAGACCAAACGCATGTGTCCCAAACCAGTGCCCTAAAATGAGCACTTGCCGAGGACTAGTGAGGTTAAAGGAGGGAATGAATGAGTGAGCAAATGAATGGGGGGGCTTTAGGAGTGGGCTGGGTGGGGGAGGAGAGTGCTGGAGAGCACGTGAGGCCCCAGGTTGGGGTGCAGGACAGAGACCTTGGCCTGGCAGAGTCTAGTTTCAGTCTCCAAGCTGTGTAGTTTTGTCTAGTTAGCCTTGACTTTGACCTTGGGTTCAAAGACTCCTCCCCAATGGCCCTCCCTGCCAGCCCTCCTATTGCCACCCTGTCTGACCAGTTTGAGGATTACTGGGTCCCTGTTACATGTCTACCTGGGCTCATTCCCTCTAGGAGTGCCTCCGTGAAGCAGGTCTATGCAGGAGACCAGGAGGATGGGGCCCGGAGCTCAGATCAACCCATCGTGTGGGTCTTAGTTACCAGATCAGGAGGTGGTAGAAGCTGTAATGTGAGTGACGGTATTTATTGTGTTTTCCTCATTTGCACCATTTCCCATCCTCACTGCCATGTCCAAGGGAAGAGAGCATGAGTTGAGTGGGTGAGTGATTGAATGAATGAATGCATGAATGAAGTCTAACTGCACCTTCCTTGCTTGGACATGCACAGCTCTAGGTTTCTGAGTAGGTCACAGGAAGCTAGAAGCATCCGGGTCAGCAGTTTACCCCAAGCTGCAATGGAACTCCCAAGGGGCCTGCCTACGGCACTGGTTTAGTGGGTAAGGCCTTGGTCATGGTCTGAGAAAGGGCGTGCTTGTCCAGGGCGTGCTTGTCCAGGGCGTGCTTGTCCAGGGCCTGCTTGTCCAGGGCCTGCTAGAGAAAGGCTGAGCCGAGGGCCTCTGGCCTGCCCTCCACTCCTTTCAGAAAAGGGTCTCCACGCAGATGGCGGAGGGTGAGCTGCGGGGAAATTCTTTTCAGCCAGGAGATCTGAGTGCTAGTCCTACCCCTGCCCAGGTGACCTCAGGAATACCGCTTTGCGGGCCCCCATTCCCTCATTCCTGAAATGACAGGGTTAGGTGACCTATGCAGTCCCTTCTAGCTACTGGTTTCACCAGGTATTTCACCTTTTTCCTGAAGCTTGGTGGGTCACGGTTCTTCAGCAACTCCCTTAGGGGCGGGTCTGCGCGGACTAGTAGTTTGTGATTTGAAAACCATTGGTGTGGGGCGGGTGTGGGGCATTTATTCCATTAAGACTTTCTGGCGGTCTATCTGTTGCCTCTTGCAACACCTGCCCTCTCAATCCGCCGTCTGCCAATCGAGAGGCGGGTGGAGTTTCAACACAAGGCGAGCACAGGCCGAACAAACCCGCAGGCCCACAGAGGCCGCCGTCAGGCCCCCGCAGAGGCCGCCGTCAGCACCGTGCCAGCGGTTTCCAGCTCCTAGCCTTCTGGGTATGTGCTAGGATTGCATCTGCTGACCCCAACGTGGTTAGACGGGGTCGTGTGATCAGTTACGGCCAATAAGTTGTGAGGAGAAGGGACGTGCGCCACTCCCAGGCTGGAGCATTTCGGTGGCGGGGAAAACCCTTCGGAGTCTTGACAACATCGGAGAAGGAATCGGCTCTGTGGGCCCGGGCCTCTTTATTACCACGTCGAGCAGGCCCCCAGCTGACCCTAGACAGATGAATATCACGGGAGAGAAATACCCCTTGTTAGCTTAGGTCTCTGAGGGGGGGCTGTTTGTTACGCAGCATAACCCTGCGTGTCCTGGCGATCGCACAAACGTAGATTCCGTCAGGAGCGGTAGAGAATGCGCCTACTTTCCCCTGAGCGACTTCCATTCATCCTTCGTTAGTGAGAGCGATACACACAAAATACCTGTGTGAAAGCCCACCTGGGTCTTCCGTTCCCCTCTTCAGTGGGGAGTGCTCCAGAGTAAAGAGGCCTTGGGAACGCCCCTGAACATGGAGGTCTGTGCAAATTCGTGCTGCACCAGGCCCGCTGCCTTCGGGTGCAGGGCTTGGGTGTCCTCTGCCTCACGTCCCCACCGGACTCCGTACCCCAGCACAGACGTTTCCTTTCCCTCGTGGACCCCTTCTCAGCCTGACGGATGAGGAAGCCAGCTTGACCTTTCAGGGATGAGTGTGAACATTTTCCCCAGCTTACTATTTTACCTGCCAGGAAAGAAAAGAAAATATTCATTAGAAAATTATAGCCCCAGGTGAGGCTGAGAAGAACGTTCCTGATGGTTGGCGGTGGTGTCGGTAGCGGACGTGATTTACTACGAGTGATGTCAAGAGGGATTATTTTGCAGCCCAGCCCCACTGTTTGCCTCAGACTGTTATTACCAGGGAAAGCTGATTACATGTATAAGACTTTTCACGTCTAATCAAGACCCCATAGTGGATGATTTCAGAAAAGCAACTGAATGGACTTGGGAAGAAATTTTAGCAGAAAATTGCCAGTTGAGAAAACTCGGCAAATTGAAATCCTTCCTGTACCGTCGTATCGGCTCATTACCCCTGAGGTAGCCTTTGACTGACTGGTACCTCACACGGCATAGAGGTGTCTGTGTAGTCACAGCTGTGTAACAGCATTTGTGTAAATCCCCTGGCTGTGCCCCAGTGGTGCCAGTGTCCCTGGGTGGTCCACCTTTGGTGTTAGAAGGCTTGTGGGTTCAAGACCCACCTCAGCTATTTACTAGCTCTGAAAGCTTCAACAAGTCAGTTTATTTCTCTGAGACCTGGTTTCCTCATCAACAAAGTAGATAAATTTAGCTACTACTTTAGGGAGTTATGAGGCCCACTGCTTGTAAGGCACAGTTCTGGCCATGTTCTCCCACTTAGAATTTTCCACTGGTTTCCCATGGCTTTGCTGCATTGTCCAAAGGGTAGCCACTGGCCACTGTGAGGCACACTGGGGTGGCCCTTTGCTAAGGCCAGAGTTTCCCAGCAGCACTCCCCCTGCCCACTCCAACCCAGTAGGAACAACTCTGAACTTGCTGGTGGCCTCAGCACCAAGGTGGCATGTTGGATAGGAGTGTCAGCCAAGCAGCCAGGCCGGGGTCCCATTTGGAGGCCGGCTGCTGAACAGCCATGCTCTTGGGGAGGAAATGTCTGTGGATGTGTGGGGGTAGAAGGAGCTGAGACATATGGGGGTCAGGTCACTTTGCTGTGGAACCCTCTTGCCCAAGCATAAAATAGAAGGTATGTTTTTACTTAAAAAGGCAAGTTCGAGCTGTCCCAGCACAGTGGGGTCAAGATGACAAGGCCAGAGTCCTATGCAGCTAGGAATGGGGTCTGGCCATTAGCGACACCTAGCCTTCTGCCCCACTCGCAGGACAAGCAAGGTGTGAGGACAAAAATTCTGGTTTCCAGACATGAGTCAGCACACACCTTGTGAGTCCAAGAACCCCAGTGACTAAGTCTCCCTTCAGCCACACAGACGAAGCCTCAACTCAGAGATTTGGGTAATCGGTGTAATTTGGGTGATTAATGGGCCCGATTTGGTCTCCTCTGGACTACACAGGTCTCGCTGACATCTGAGAAACAATTAGAGGTGGTTCTGTGCTTTCCTACTGACCTGCTTGAGGGAGACTCAGTGTTGACCTGGCGGGATGCGAATGACGTCGTCTGGTTTCTGCAGTGAAATGCAGAGTCTGTAGGTCCAGCGCTGTGCTGTGTGGAGAACGGCAGACGGTAGACAGGAAGCCACGAGACAGGTTTGTGGTAATCCCAAGGCAATTTATGCAGGGGGCAGGCATTTGGCTAGATGATCTCTAAAATCCCATCTGTCAGTCTGCAAGGGCTGTCATAACAGAACCACAGGCTGGGGGCTTAAACAACAGAAATGCATCGTCTCATAGTCCTGGCGGCTGGAAGTCCAAGATCAGGGTGTCAGCAGGGTTGGTTTCCTCTGAGGTCTCCCTCCTTGGCTTGTAAGTGGCTGCCTTCTCCTTGTGTTGTCACATGGTCTCGTCTTTGTGTGTGCCTGTGTTCTAGTCTCTCTGGTAAGGACACCAGTCATATTGGGTTAGGTCCCATCCATAAGATGACATTTGAACTTAACCATCTCTTTACAGGCCCTATCTCCAAATACAGTCAGTCACATTCTGGGGTTAGGGCTTCAACAATGTGAATATGTGGGGACACAATTCAGCCTATAGCTCCATCCATCCCCAGGTTCAGAGATTCCAGGTCCTCTCTCTGTTGCTAAGTCCCCATGAACCTAGAAGTGACATTCTGTCTCTGGGCCTCAATTCTCCCACCTGCTCTGCCTCCTTCAACTGGGAGGCACTGTCAGTTCATGCACGAGAAAGTGCTTGTCAACTCCCCAGCAGTGGTCGTAGGAGGGACCGCATACCCCTAGGAGGCATTTTGGAAATATGTGGGCTCATGCTTTGGGTTGTCACAGTAGTTGGGGACCCCACGGCAGGAGCCAGGGAGAAGTTCTGCTTCATACTCTGAATTGTCCTCTCCCAACTTTCCGACACCCTCTGTGCATTCATGTAGGTGAAACCAAACACCCCATAACCACCCAAGCCCAGCACCCGATTCTGCTTTACATATAAACACAAAGCGTTTCTTTTTGCAAAGTTTAACGTATACTTTTTGTGGAAGGCTGCCGGGCACATCGAGGGAGGGTTGTGCTTTATTTCGTTTGGAATGTTCTCGAAAATTATTTACCACTGTAGAGAATTCACACTCTCTACCACACACATTTAGAAAACGGACTTCTACTACAACACCCTCCGCTGATGTAACGAGCGCCGTGCGCGTTGTCTCCTCACTTCATTAGAGAGGCAGGTGTCCACCCTGGGTCTCCTAGCCCAGCTGGGAAACACATTACCCCAGTGGCCTCTGCTTACATCCTTCCCATCACAGCCAGGGTGTTAGGTGCTTTCTTGACATTATGAGTTGGGTAGTTATATTATCTGTGAATTTCATTTAAAGATGTTTAAACGGAGTGATACATATTTTTAAAGGGGGTGAAACACAGGGATTCAGAAATTCTCTAAGGTGCCATTCGAGGTCCTGCTTTGGCTGGGCTGGGGACTTTGTCCTCAGCCTCCTGTCACTGTGGCACTGGACACAGCCCTGAGGCGGGGGTTTGGGGGCTGCTTGCAGGGGAGCACCCCCAGAAGGCAAGGAACTTCTCTGCTTTTGTTATTTCTTCTGCCCCTAAGATCAGCCTCATGCCATGACTCATCCCTTTAGGCAATAGGGCTAGTCACCGTGGAGACCTCAAGACTTCTGTCACCTTACTGGCCACTGCAGGGAACCTGTCGTTGTGGGGACCGTGGCTGAAAGAACAACTCCTCTGAACCAAGCTACCTGTGCCAAGCAGCTGGGTCCCCTGGAGGCCCGGGCTGGGGCTGACCGTGGGCCCTGGGTCATCACCGCCAGGTACACTGGGTAGGGCAGGGTGCATGCAGTCTGCACCCTGGGGCAGGACAGCTCCATGCCCTTGTCACTTGTTTGTGTTCCAGCCTCTTCTGAGCCTAGGTCCCAGCCCCTCCGCAGCCTTGGGGCCTCGGGCTTAATTAGTGGCACAACACGTAAATGAGGGCTGGCTCCCCTGGGCTGGTCTCCCTCCCCCGGGGGCTGCCGCTGAGCAGGGAGAGCCTGCCCCAACCTCTCTCCCTGGCCCAGGTTACTTTTCTGGGCCTTATTGCTCCAGGTGACATGGAAAGTCACCCAGATAGAGGCTTCCTGGGCACCAGGCCAGAAGCTGTCCTGCGGGTGTCCCTCCCTCCAAGGCTGCCTCTGCATTCCCTGCACCTCTGGTGACCGAGCCTCTACTCCCTCCTCCTCCAGGTCATGTCCCACAGGCCTTGCCTTTTCCTTGGCACCTATCCCACCCCAACAGCAGCTCCTCAGATTCTGCAGATTCCTCAGCATGCGAATTCCCACCTCAGTGCTTGCCAAAATGCAGGTTCCCAGGTCCCATCCCAGACCTACGGAATCACAGATGCTCAAGATAAGGCCCTGGACTCAGTGTCTTCATAGGAACTGCCTCAGTGATTCTGGCTCCTTTAAACTGGGGAACCCTTGACCTCCAGAATGAAGGCCAAGTGTCTTTACCGCCCGTGCGGCCATCACAGCTGGGTTCTGGTCTACCTGGCCAGCCTCACTGTTGGCCTCTGTCCGGGCTGCTCATGCTCACATCATCGTGGGCCCTCTCTTCCGCGTTGCCCCGCACTGTTCTTTCTTCAGCCCTCCTCGCCCCCTCGCAAACTCCTATACATCCTTTAAAATAAGACCAAACAGCAGCCCCTCCAGAAGCCTTCCCTGACTCCCTCCTGATGAATGTCATGCCGTGATTACAGCCCTTCTCCCCCTGCTGTGGCCTCTTCCCTTTAACCCCACCTGGCAACCCCACCCCCCACCCCACATGGTCAGCGCTTGGAGGCAGGGGCCGTGTCTTGACTTAAAAACCCCAGTGACTAACACCATTCCTGGTACATAGTGGACACTCAGTAAATATTTAGGTAACTTTAAGTGGTCTCTTGGACCCATTTCCCATCTCTCCTTAATTGGGGTTCTGCCTTAGGCTACTGGGCTTCATTTAAACCTTGGCCATTAAAAAGCAGTTCCTTTGTTTCCTCTGCTTGCTTCATATTTAGCCAAAGAGATTTATTTCTCCAATAAGCCCTGCTCTCGAGACAGCTGCATGCTTCTGCTCCTCCTGCTGAGAAATAAAAGGAAGTCCCAGGATGCACCTCAAAATCCTATGCTGGTGGACGCAGAAGAAAGGACCCGGGAACCTTCAAGGTTGCTTTCCTGGCACTTGTCTCCCGGGTTTGCAGGGTTAAGTGAGATTCCCTAGGAGGAAGAAAACCTCAAAATTATTTTCTTTGATCTATTGACTGTTTTAAACGTGAGTATAAAAAAAAGTCAGTCTTGGGTTTATGGTGAGACTGTGGCTAACCCATCAGCGAATGGAGAGATGACTAGTGTGGTTGTTATCAAAACCAGCAGGTTCCAAGCTCCAGAAATGCAGGCTGGGGACATTTCCCAGTTCCTAGTGATCCAAGACAGCTGGAGAATTTCTGCCTGACCTTGTGAATCTGGGTACAAATTCAGTCTTGAGAGATGGGGTTGAAACCCATCTGCTATCTCTAGCACAGATCTCTTCCTTTCTGTTTTTCCTGGTTGAGAATTTTGTATCTCTAAGAATGCCTGCTGCTAAACTCTTTTCATAGATGCAAATCAACTGATTTGATGGTGAGGCCATTGTATTCTTTGCCAGCTTATCTCCAGTAGAGTTAAGGGGCTTTGGAGGAGTGAAGGATGGCCAACCCTAGGTGCTGAGTTGAACGCAAACAATATGGTCTTGCTCCTAGAATTCTGAAACTTCAGGGGGAGAAGGAACTTTGGGGTTCACCTTGTCTAATCCTTCCTTTCCAGGCTTGAATTCCCTTTGTGACATTCCTGACTAATGATGATTATATAGTACCTATAGAATTGCTCCTGGTGTCAGAGCACTTGTTACCTTTTCCTGCAGCCCACTCCATTTTCAGATTGCTCAGCTAGCCAGCTTTCTCACATGTAAAGCTGACATCCCCAACCCTGTAACTTCTAGGGGATGGCCTTGCTTGTGCCTCCTTGTGTGTCATGTCAAGAGAGTCTTCAAAGGTGTGAGGTTTTCCCTGGTTCAGGCTAACCATCCCTGGTTACCTCTATGGTTGATGAGGACCCACGTTACTTTTATGCTTTTTCTATATAATGGAGGTGTTCTGATAATGACCCATTTGTAGAGAGCTCCCCAGTGGCATAGTTTACTTACTTTGCCCAAGGATGGGCATGCAAATTCATCCACAGCCATCCACCTCAAAGTGATGCCTGTCACTACTTTAGTACTTGGCATAATGCTGGACACATAGGAAGACTCAATAAATATTTATTGGATGGATACAAGGACAGGCGGATGAATGGGTGAGTAGTTGAATCAATAGATAAATGGATAAATGAATGAAATTATGACTCAGTAAGTGGAGGAAGCCAACTTGGAACTACTTAGATCAATTGATCAATGTTATAGAACCTCTTCTATCTCAATATTATGGAACCTCTTCTATATCAATATGAGCTGGGTAGGGGAAAGGTATGCTAGGGAAAAACAGAAAAGTATAGATATAATCTTTGTACTAATGTGAATAACAGCTGGACCCAAACCCACAAAAACCATCTCCTTCCTCTCTAAATCTGATGTGTATTGACGTCTGTCATACAGCAAGTCACCAGCAGCATAAATTGTCTCCTAGAAGTTCCATACTGTGCTTTGGGATTGAAAGAAGTTAGAGCTCGAAGAGATATTCATGATAAATTGGTCAAAACCTCTCATTTATAGCGAGGATCTGGAGATAAAAGTGACTTACCCAAAGTCACACAGGGAGTTAGTGCCAGAGCCAATCCGGAATCTCTATCTTCTCACTCTCAGTCTAGCAACTCTTTTCAATATGCTTTCTTTGCCCAGAGACTGTTCATTTAAGCCCACATTTCTTGCATATTTGCTATAAAATATCTGCTTTGCATTGACTTTGTAGACCTGATGGCTTTGGAGTCCATAGACATCATTTATCCGTTTATTCATTCACTCACTCACTCACTCACTCTGCATCTAGTCACACTTGGGAGTATTTATTATGCATCAAGCTCTGTGCTAGGCTTTGCGGGTAGATGAATGAAACATGGCCCCTACCATGGAAAAATCTAGCAGGGGAGAGAGACTCAAACAAAAAAATCCAATGTACTCAAGCTGTAACGTGGGTAGGAGGGCCCAGAGGAAGGAAGCGCTGTTTGTGCTTGGGAATGCAGAGAGGGCCTCCCAGGCTTGGTAACAACTAAATGGATCTTGGAGCATCAGTAAGAATTTGCTGATGGGTAAGTAGGGGAAGGCATTTGAAGCAGAGAATGCCCATTTGCTTGGGTTGGAAGCGTGAAAAGACCCAGCGTCAGCTACAGCTCAGGGCGGAAGAAGCAGTATGAAATGTAACTACACATGGGGACGAGGGCCACAGTTCAACAGGGTCCCCCAAGACCCAAGGGGCGGTGTAGGATGGCTTTATTTGTTCTTGTGTCCTGATGAAATGCTGTGCAGCGAGAGCCTGAAAAATGCATCCATCTGAGGGAGAATTCTTCCAAAAACCTAATTATAACATAATTATAACATAATTAGGTAGTTACGGAGCGAACCACGAGTCTTCTAACTAGTTGTGGGAAGTAGAGTGTTTCACAGAGATTATTTGGATTGTTTGGCTTTCACTTGGACCATGTGCTTATTATAAATAACTTACGCCATGCTCCATGTGTATATTATAAATAACTTCAAAGCCAGACTCGTTGGTTTTTATGTAAAGTTCACAGCAATCACCATTGGAAGCCTGTACAGAGCTGAAGAATGATGCATGTGATTTAAATTTAAAGATGGGCCAGATATGACCTGTGATCAATTTTTGGCAGTTATTGTGCACTTGGGCTGCAGAGACATTATGGAAAGCTTGTAAACTACCTAGCAGAGCACTTAAAAATCTAATACATAAGAAATACAATGCCACTGTCAGAAGCCTTGATGGAGGTCGGAGGGAGCCAGAGAAGTAATTTGTGAAATAAATCCTGTGAATTCCCATTACTTCTTCTTCTTTTTTTTTTTCCCAGAGAGGCTAAAAACAGAAGCCCCAAATAAATATTATATCAGAGCTAGAACAGAGAAAATGATGATATGGAATGAATTGTCTGATGGCCTAAACCAGGGCTGGGCAAGACATTGATTGTGGTCCACCTGTGGATGGCCATGCAATTTTGGGGTGACTACCTGAATAATAAAGTAAATAGCTAGTGGACCACAGCACTTGGAGAAGTAGCCTTTGTTCTGAAAAAGTCTTCCCAGGCCTGCCCTAAACTGACAATATAGAAATTAGAATCAGAGGTTACAGGCATGGGGGATACTGCCATGCTTTCTAGGGAGCCGTGTTTGATTTGATAAAACTTCCAAAAGGGTATTTGGGGGAAAATGTTGCCCAGAAACAAATCAGAGTAAACATGGTAAAGGCCCGGGGAAGTATAAATTTAGTCACTACCTGACTGATGTCTCCTGGACAGTCATGGTCTGACTTCTTTATGAATATAATGACCATGACTGAAAGGGTCTCAGTTCTGACATCTCAAACCATATGACTTCCTCTCCCATCACGCAACTACTCTTCGGATGAACACCAGTGACCTTGTTGGTTCTGCTGATGGACATTTATCTTACTTTACCTTTTGCTGCGTGTGGCACTGTTATCGACCCCTCCTTCCTTGAAATGTGCCTCTCTTAGCTTTTAAGATGATGTTCTCATCATCCTTGGCTGGCTCCTTTTGTCCACTTGTACGTGAATGTTGATGTCCCCCAAGGGCTCACCCTCCCTCTGTTCTCCTTTTATTTCATACACTCTGAGCAACTTTGAAAGTCCCAAATTCCTGTCCTCATCCAATCTATGTCTTAGCTCCATGTTTTCAAATTCTTTTTAGATCTGTGCTGCTCAACATGGTTGCCACTAGCCATTATTTAAATTAAAAATCTTAAAATGTAATTCAGTTCCTCATTCATGTAAACCACTTTTTAAGGGCTTGATAGATGTGTGTGGCTACTGTGCTGGACAGTGCAGCTATGGAACACGGTGATCCCTGCAGAAAGTTCACTTGGACAGCACTGTCCTGGTTATTGCCCCCTAAACATTCCACAAGCACCTCAAAGGTGAGTTCTGCACGAGGCTTGGTCCAGCAATCCGACACTCTTACCAAAGACCATCTCTTTACTACATCCATGGCGTTGACTTCATCCAAAGGCTAGCACCACCTGTGGAAGCAAGGTGGCTGCCGGCAGCTCCCAGAGCAACAACCTTCCTCTCTCCTGCCCAAAGGGGGATAGAAGATCGTTGGCTTGGCATTTGCATGGAAGTCTCGCCATCTACTCTTGTTGGACTGGCCTGGGCTGCCTGCCTGTGCCTGAACCAATCTCCGTGATCAGGGCATGGAAAGCACAGGCTGGCTTAGTCCCAGGCTGTATCCCTAGAGCTGGAACCATTTGGAATAAGCTTTTCCTGACCCACGAGGGGCCTCAGACAGAAACTGGGAGTTGCGGGGGAGAGAGAAGGGGAACATGGATGCTAAGCAGGTACCCACAGATGTTTGATGGCGAGGGGATGCCATGATTTGAAAGAAGATTGAAAAGCGGAATTTATGTTGAATGTTATTTCTTTTCAAATCTTGGAATCGGGACTCAGGGACTTTGGATGGGCTGGAAGAAAGCCCAGCAGCAGCCACAGTGGGACCATGCTTCTTCATGCTTCTTCATGCTTCTTCATACTTCCTTCATGTACCCCACCATCACCTCAGAGCAGGGCTGGGCTCCCTACATCCCATCTGTTTCCTAAGGAAAGCTTTTGCTCCGCAGCTGCAGAAATGATAGAGTTTTCTGGGGGGTTCAGAGGACCAGACAATGGGGTTCTTCTTTCAAACCCAAAGCAGGGTAAGTAAAATGTGCATTGTCTATTTCCTGTGATATACGAAGTTGGACAAATAATTTCCTGAACTCATCCTAGAAGAAGTGCTACACACCTCATTCTTGAATGTCACTGCGGTCACCTTCAAAGTACTCCCCTTGGGAAGCTGTGCACCGACGCCAGCGCTTAGTCCAGCCTTCAAAGCAATCTTGGAACTCTTTTACTGGAATGGCCATCAGAACTGTTGCTGTCCCCAAATCTGAGAATTAAGTTCTCAAACTTGCCACTGTGCCCTACGTTGGGGCACTGTACAAACAACTCCGTGAGGCCTCATAACCTGGACAATATCTTCAGGGAAACGAGTCCTAAATTGCCAGACTGACTCTCAGCGACCTCACACATATTCTGGTTACTTTTCTGAGCCCCAACATTGAAGAACCTCCAACTTCCTGAGTCAAGTCTCACCAACCAGTCAACACAGTTTGGTTAGAAAAGGGCTGATGTGGATGGAGAAACCATACAGGACCTGGTTTTCTGGCATGAATTAACTCCTGGGCCCAGGAAGCACCGCCTGTTCTGGTAGTAGGGCATTGACTCCCAGACTTGCTTCTGAAACGTAATTTCTAGAGCCTTGGATGAGACTTTCAAGCTCTGTGAACCTCAGCCTCCTTCACCTGTAAAAATGGGTCTATAATTCCTGCCCTGCCAATTGCTTAGGGTTGTTTGGGGATCGGATGAGAGAGGATGTGAGTGAACCAGTCTGAAGTGCAAATGGCGTACAGATCGAAAGCACTGGTTTTAGCGGGGCGGCCCCCAAACCCCATTTCTTAGGGAGGGAGGGAAAGAGTGTGAGAGTGAGAGGCTACGGAGATCTAATACCAACGCATTCCTCTGGCCGAGCTCGGAAAGAAGGGACCTGCTGAAGACCACCCATTTATTTTTTGTCTTGTCTTGTTTTGTTTTGTTTTTTTAAGACCACCCATTTAAACCAGAGCTCCAGAACGAGGCTTGGGGTCTCTAAAACGGAACGCTGCCCCATTCCTGCCTTCTCGCTGCACAGCCCCCCCGCAAGCGTCCTCTTCTCTAAGTGACTTTTATAATTTCGGGAGTTTCTGCCTCTACTTCTCTCCTTCTCAATCCCCATCCCGCTCGCTGCCCTGCCCTTCCCCCCACCCTCTTTCTCTTCCTTTCAAGCCCCATCTTTCCTTTGAAAAGTTTCAAGTAGAATGAATTCTGTGTTCTCTGAGAAGTCCTCCCATAAAGAGCTCACTATGCACTTCAACAGAAATGATCCCCTTTGAAGAAACTTTACTTTAATCTCCTCCGAGGCAGGTTTTGTGGGCAGGTTTTGTGGCGTTAGAGCACAATGACACCGTGCTCTTCAAGCTAAAAGCCTTATTAAGTGGCGCTGAGGAAATCTTGCAAGTTCCTCTTTTTACCTTCCTTATAATTGGAGGGTTAGTTAATTGGGTGAGTGTAAATAATTTTTAATACCATTTGGTTATTAAGACTGATCAAATATTCCAGAATAATTGTCTCAACTCTTGGGAGGACAATGATCATCTCTAACATTGTTTGTGTTTAAAAAAAAAAAAACAAACTTCTGGGCTGAGTTAAAACATTTTTCCTATATAAAGGTGGGTTTGCATGTCTCAGGGGTTTGCATGTCTCGGTGGGTTTGCAATCATCAGACACCTGAGTCAACAGCCTTTCGTGGTGTATGTGATCACAGCAGGTGACCCCAACCCGGGAGAGCATCTCTTTCATCTGTGGTCTCTTGTGATGCAATGAAAAGCTTGATTGTTTCTGGGGGAGCTGTGTTAAGACCTGATTACAGGTCCGGAGGAGAGACCATTGGATTGCATCAGGCCATACCACCTCACCCTGGAGACGATAACCACTGTCTCAGGCTGGAAGCCCTTCGTCCCCTACTACCTGTGGGACTTCAGAAAAGCATAGGGTCACTGGATTCTGAGCGGGGAAGTGAGCACAGCAATTCCTGCCCTTACCTTTGTCATCCACATAAGAAAATGTGTGTGAACAGCCTTGAAGTCGAATGGCAAAGCTCTGTATGAACAGGAAGAGCTAGTCTCCATGCAGTAAAAGACCCGAATGGGGCAGGCGGTGTCCCCTGCGCTATTGCTTTTTTTGACTTAAGCTTCAAATAAGCCCCCAGCCCAGCCCCTTCTCAGGAGCTGACCTGGAGATTCTGATCCATTGGGGCCCTCTGGCCCTCCTGACATGCCCTCCCCCATTGGTTTGCACCCCCCTCCCCAAGGAAGGTGAGGATCTTCCTCAGCAGACCTAGTCCCTGGTGCCCCGTGGTTCTGCTGCTCTGTGACAGCTCTGGTCTTGCTTGTTGAAGACAAAGCCTTGGAGGACCAGGTAGGGGTGGACTGCCCTCACCCCTGGCACTCTGCTGCTACTCCAGCCGTGCATAACGCACCTTTGGTACAAGCCACTACCTCCGAGCGCCCTGGGACATCCCAGTCGGGGTGCTCGCTGCTCTTCTCCATTTCCACCTGCTGCCAGACAGGTCAGAACAAAGCAGAGCTGGACCCCAGGACACTCGTGTCACTCCTGTCAAATCATCCTCTTTTCTAAGGAAACCAGGGGGCCTGTGCCTGGCTCTGGGAGGGAGGACACGCTGGGACTCAGGCGTGACCCCCTGTCAGTGTGGCAGGAGCCCCCCTCCAAGTGCTCTCCCCTCACACCTTCACTGGCTCTCTGGTGGAGCTGGTGGGGGGAGAAGCAGCGGGGACGTGCGGCCCTAGGAAGTTTTGGGGTGACTATCCGCAGGCGGTCCTTCAGAAGGAGAGCCAGGCATCCTCCCTCCTGCGTCCACCTGTGCCCTGACTGCCACCCCCCAGCCAAAAGGAGAGCCCCTGCCCCTCTCTGCGCAGCCCTGGGGCAGCCTCCCCGGGCACAGGGAAATCAGCTGTGACCATCCTGTCCCTCCGACGCAGTCCTCTGGGTTCCATTGCTAAATGCATAACATCGAGACAGGCCTGTCGGTCACACTGAAACCTGTTTGCAGGGGCAGGAACCGAACCTGGGCCTAAGGATGCAGGAGACAGAGGTTTCCTGCCGGCCCTCAGTCGGAGCACACATCCGCTTCTGCCAGATTCCGAGGACAGCAGCCTGGGCGTCACCCAGTGTCCTCCCCCACCCGCCGTTGCCCTGGCCGCGTCCGGCCGTCAGCCGCTCCAGGCCACTGGCTCCTGAACCTCTTCCGGGTCCCTGGCCTGACGCCCGGCCCTGCTGTCGGGCCCAGCCCACGCCTGGCTCCCTTCACGCCGTCTTCCTCCTAGTGTCCCCTCGTCCATGTGCCTTTCCACACGGGCCGCACAGTGGCCTCTTTAAAAGCTGAGTCTGACCTCGTCGCTCGCCTCCGCTGTACCCCGAGGGGCTGTCATTGTCCCCCAGAAGCCCCTGAACTCTGCTGCCTGACCCCTACGCGGCTGGCCTCTCTGGGGGCACTGGGGCTGTCACCCTACTCTGTTCTGCCACCTGACTGTCGTTCCTCAGTTCTGGGGTCACCTTATTTGTCCTCTGTGTGACATTTCTGAAACGCAGACACATCCATAGTTGACCTTGTGCCTGGTAGTTTGGTTCCGTCCCTGAGGAATGGTTAATAAACCATTGGTGCCTCGTAATCACTGGGGCATTGGGTCGGAGGAGCCAGCACGCCGAAGGCCAGAGCGCCGGCCAGGTTAGCGGGCCTGGCAGGACACGGGGAGGGCGGCTGCGCTCTGGCCTTCCACTTCCTCGGGCAGAGCCCCCAGAGGGGGTGCGAAGGGCCAATCTGGTGTTTTGGCGGATCTGTCTAGAAGCTCTGGGATGTGTGGATTGGGAAGCAGTGAGAATGGAAGGGGACAGGAGACGGGCCGAGGGCTTAGAAGCAGAGATCTCTACAAGATGCTTTGCAGGCAGACGTTGGGGTAGTGACCTGTCATGCACATGTAGTGCAGCGTAAGGACAGGCAAGCGTCTCCCCTAAAGCTCAGACAGGGAATATTGTAGGCTCTGCGGGCCAGCCTGCCTGTCAGCACCGCACAGCTCTGCCAGTGCAGTGGTGTGAAAGCAGCCGCAGACAATTGCAAATGAACGGGGGTAGCAGTGTTCAATAAAACTTTATTTATAAACACTATAGCATGCTCGTAGGGGCCAGAGTGCGCTGGCCCCTGGTTAGGACAGAGTGACGCCCAGCACTTTTTAAAAAATGTACAATTCTACGGTGTGTCGTCTGTGCGTTGCATTACGTGTTCGTCACCCAGCGGGAGTTCTCCTTCCATCACCAGGTATTTGGGTCCCCCTCTTCTCCCACCCCTCCCCGCTTCCCCCCAGGTAACTGCTAAGCTATTGACTGTGTCCCTGCAGTTTTTATTTGTTTGCTCGTTTGTTTTTTCTCTGTTGCTTTCAGTTTTATATTCCGCATATGAGTGAAATCATGCAGTTCTTTGTTTTTTCTGTCTGGCTTATCTCACTAAGCATGATGATCTCCAGGTCCATCCATTTTGTCGCAAATGGCAATATTTCATCTTTTCTTACAGCTGAGTAATATTCCATCGTGTATATGTACCACAGCTTCTTTATCCAGTCATCTGTCGCAGGGCACTTTGGTTGTTTCCGTGTTTTGGCCACTGTGAACAGTGCTGCGATGAACATTGGGGTACATAAGTCTGTGCGGACAAAGGTTTTCGTGTTTTGGGGGTAGATCCCCAGAAGGGGGATTGCTGGGTCAAATGGTAGCTCCATTCCCAGTTTTCTGAGGAACCTCCAGACCATCCTCCGCCGCAGCTGGACCAATTTCCCGGCACTTTCTTAGCCAGAATTGTGTAGCAGCTAGAATCACAAGTTGTACCATGGGTATCAGTCAGGGTCCTCAACTGAAATTGTGAAGGTCAAGGGCCTGTTAATGAAAGTGTAAGTGCCACGAGGGAACTAACGAGGGGTGTCAAGGCCTCTCGGGGGACCCACAACAACAGGACGCCATCACCACGGAGGCTTGAAGGGGCAAGAGGAGCCCATGTGAGAGCTGTGGCTTTGGGACAGGAACCACCCGGCAGAAGCTGTGGCTGCGGTGGCACACGAGCAGCATGGAAGACCACACCCAACTTAGGAGGAGAGAAAGGAGGGGGACAGATCCTCGGGCCTCGCTCTCTGCAGTTTGCTTATTTTTTCCAGAGTGGCCCCGTCACCCATCCCAAACCTCATTTTGCCTTGGGCTCCTCCTCCTGTCTCCAGACACTTACGTGTCTCAAGCCAATGAGTATCTTTAAGCTCGTCCCCAAAGGCTGGTCCGCAGTCCTGTTTCATAATAGGAATGGAGTGCAATGTCCAGTTCTTTCTATCCAACAAGCATTTCCCCAACCTAAACCTCACGTTCACTTGGTATTGATGTCCGCTTGCTGGAACATTCAAGGCCACAGCTTTAGGTACCATGGATAATTGGGTGATTAAGACCTGAGGAACTCAAACTCCAGCAGAAGAGCTCGAGCCGCTACCTAACCAGGCTACGGCTTCGACACTGCCGAGAGGCACGAACCCAGCCTGGCCGGGGAACCCGGCAAAGCGGGCCTGATTCGGACTGGCCCAAGGGCAGGTTTTGCAGGGCAGGTGACATTTGCACTGGACCTTGAAGGATGGAACAGGGATTTGCCAGGAAGAGGAAACAGTGTGACAGAGGCACAAGGGTGACAGTGGCGTGTTCTGGACGAGCGAGGGGCCGGGGGAGGGAGAGGCAGAGCAGGCTGAGGGCGGGGCCTGCGGGACAGCAGCTGAGATCGGGCGGGGGGTGGGGGCGAGCCCCAGAAGGCCCTCGCGGACCCTGCCCAGACAGTGGGGTCTGATTCTGAAGCTCAGAGGCCTGAGCAGAGACGAATCACCATCGATCCCCTGACCTTGAATACTGATGTTTCATTTTAAAATTAAAGCAAAAATCTCCCTAAAACTCGGTCCTCTTGCCTTCTCTGCTCTGACAGCGACCGCGCGTCAGCTCCAGCGAGGCCTCGGAAACAGACCCCCTTCACCAGCCCCCGCCCCCTCCCCGTTTTGTTCAGCTGCTTCTTCTTCGACGAAAACGTCTTCCAAACAGTTAAATGTGAATTTTGGACCTCATTTCTCTATTTCCACTTATTACCGATTGCAGTGGGAAGATTTGCATGATGAAAGGTGAGAAGACGAACTTGTCTTCTCCTTGGAGAAATACTCTGTGCACCTGCCACGTAGAAAGCATTCCCAGTTCAGGCTTCGGGAGAAAAGTTACAGATTGTTCCCTGCGGTGGATCTATGTGCCCATCCACAAGTGACCTCCCTCACGTCCGGGTGCGTTAGTAGCTGGACACCCCCTCGGTGTGACCTTGGGGAACAAATGAAGAGTCGTGGATCGAGGTCACTGACTGGGCATTCATTCATTCACTTAATAAATATTTATTAACAGTGACTTAGGAGCTCAGCAGCAGGACAAGGAGCTATACTGTCACGTGTATTGGAAAGCACGACTTCTCCCAGCAGAGTGCAAACGCCCCGGGCGAGGACTTGGCTCGTCTGGGCGCTGCTGTATCGCTTGTCTCTCTAACAGTTTCTGGCACATAGTAGGGAGGTCGATCTGTATTCGCCAAATGGATGACTAGGGAGGGAAAGCATTTACGTTGCAATGGGAAGAATACTGAAACCTGGGTTTGAACCCTAGAATCTGATTATGAGCAAGCCGGTTTCATTATCCGTAAAGACGATGTGCTTAACCTATAAAACGTTAAGGGTTTGATGCTAATGATATTGAATGTCTGCAGGCTCACATCACGTCCCCACGTATCTTTATCTTTCTGAGTGAGAGATACCAGGCTAACAAAATGTTATAAATATCATGGTTTCTAAAATGTCACCCTCCACTCTACAGGCCCCAGATGATGCTAATTGATACTAGAAACGGGGAAAACCGGGAATCCAAGAGAATAGAGACAGTAAAATGTACAATGAGCAACTGCTGTTTTTGTGGTTTGTTGGCATGGTTTTCCGGAGCCAGAGGAATAGCAAAAGCCCTACCAATTCTCGCTCTGCCATATATATACTGTGCCCGTTGCTGGAACGTTCTCTTGCCCCCTTGTTACACAATCAGCAAAGTGAAGTGGTCAGCAGGGAGCTCGGCTCGCCACCCCACCCACTTTGCTTTCTGGTCAAGTGAGTCCCGACAATGGTCAAGCCCGCTCTTCCCGGGCAGTTCGGATGGTGCAGATAATAGGCTCAGGGGCGTCAGCCCTGCATCTATCTGCTGACAATGGCTCCGATCTGCACTGCAGCACTATTCGAAGCCTACTTTGAAAGGAACGCGCCCTGAAACACATACGATTGTGTCCCTCCCACCCCCAGCCCTGCTGAGTACTTTAAAAGATGCCTCAGCAAAACCACGCTGGGCTTTAATGAGAAAGGGGTTCTCCTGAGCACGAGCGAGAGGCCGGCAGAATCTTAATCAATCAGCTCCAATGCCCGGTCAGCTTTAGATTTAGGGACAGAGCGGGGACGCCATGTCCTGCCTGCCTTGCAGAGTTCCCGCTGATAGGGCTCCTCCCAGACGTGGTCACAAATGCAGGCAGAGGGGGGTGCGACCTGAGATGTTTCACAATGTTCTGTTTGGGTGAAGAGATCGTCCTCCTCCCTCCTCCCTGACAATCTTCTGTCATGCTTGAAGTGTCAAATTTCAATTCAGGCTCCTCTTCTCAATGATTGGAGGCACTGGGTCCCTAAAAACTTCTCTGTAACTAAGGGAACGCGTAGACATGCTTGGTGGCATCATCCTCGTCATCATCAGGTGTGTCTTTGACATTATTTACAGTTCAAAGGGCTTTTGTATTTTGTCACTTGATCCTGGTAATACCCCATTGAGGTATGTGAGGCAGAGACTCTCACATTTATAGACATGGAGATGACGGCTCAGAAAGGTTAAATGACTTGCTCAGAGTCACCAGCAAACACACTTCGGAGGCAAAGACTCTTATGGTTGAGATCGACTCAAAGCTCAGCTAGTCCCAGGCATCACCTCTGCAATATCCTAAAGAGACCGCTGCTTCTCTGTCTAGCTAGATACTTCCAGCTACATACTCACAAGACAAGCTCCACCCCACCATTGGTCAACCCTCAATGTCGGTTCTTTATATGGTGAAACCAAATCTGCTCCCTGTATCTTACATCCGGGGCTCTGACCCCCGGGCTACGTGGAATAAATGGAGTCCTTCTCTATGACAACCTGTCATGCATTTGAGGATAATTCCTAGGCTTTCCACTCCCAGATCTTCTTCAGGCCAAACAATTCCCCCGAGTTTGGAGATCCCCTCACCATCATTAGTGCCCTCCTTTGGATGTGTTTTAAATTGTTAACATTCCTTTTAAAATAGAACCATCAGAACCTCACATACCATTCTACCTGTGGCCTCAGAAAAAGAGTGGAGCGGCTACTACCACCTCCTTGGGTTGGGACCACGTGCTTGTATTCAGCCACCAGAGCCTGCATGCATTCTGCTAGCTCGCTCTCGCCTAGAATGATGGGATGCAGGGAAGGTAAGATTAGATAAAAGGATCTTGGAACAATGAGACCCAGGACAGGTGAGGTTCAAAGGCGGAAATCAAGAAAGTATGGACCGCTCCAGTGGACAGGTTACCGTGGGGACAGTACGGCAGGGACCGTGGGGGTGCTGAGGCTCCTAAGAAGGGCAGTCAGAGAGACGAAGGAAAGGGGGCCTTCGATCAGCCATCCAGCCACTTCCTCTGCGCCCCACCCCTGCAAGGTCCCACGTTTAGGATCTGCATCTGCTGACTAAGCTGCTTCAGTCCCCTCTCTGGTGGTTGTCAAGGTGATGGAGGATGTGTACACCGGAAGTGCTTGTGGTCCACCCAAACCTGTTCTCCCGGGGCGTTACTCACAGTTACGGCGGGAAGGGCGGCCCCAAGCCGTATGTAATGCGCTCCTGTGTAGGAAGCGCACCCATGTTTTTGGCCCGGACTGTCAGGGAAAAAAAAAATCTTTTGTTTTAATTTTTTAATTCAAATTCTTATTCATTTATATCTAGGTACTTGATTTTTTGTATTATAAAGGAATTTTAGCATTTATTTCTTAACATGCTATGGTATAAGAAATTTTATGTATAGTTTTTTTATATAAAAAACAAAACAGAAAACCAATTATAGTATTTCAGAGTATTATTTTGCATATGGATATCATTATTGATTTCTAGAAGTTACACTTTTAACTCATAAGCATAAATAACAGAATTAAAAACATTTATATAGAGACGGAATTAGTACTACCCATATATAATGCGCATCCTTATTTTTCCCTCACAAATTTGGGCAAAAAAGTGTGCATGATACACGGCAAAATATGGTAACCGGAGACGGCATTTCCCAGCCCCCCTTGCAGGTGGGTGTGGCCACGGTGTGCTCACCAGGGGACTGCGAGCCACAAGCTGGTCTCGGCTCCTCCGTGGTCTCGTCTCGCATGCCCCTCCCCCACTCGCTGGGCTACAGGACGGGGCAGGGACCAGATTTCAACCACACCAAAGAGGCTAGAACCTGAGGCCATGGCTCTCACATTTGAGCTCATCAGAACCACCCAGAGTGCTAATTAAAACACAGACTGCTGGGCCCACTCCCAGCAAGTGATTTGTTAGCAGGAGATGCTGCTGCTGCTTAAGAACGTCTGCCTTGTGCAGACATGCAGGCAGGACCTCAGGCCTGGGTACACAGAGGCACCTCTGAGAAAGAAACTCCGGAGCATGGAAGGGCCGGGCATGCCCGGCCCACGGGCAGAAGCCCGGACGCCCTGTCAAGGTGGCCTGGAGAGGTGAGCGTGATGCTGTTTGCATCCCCGAGCCTATAAAGCAGGATCTGCCGATGAGTCAAGACTTTGTTCCTTTTCATTCTTTGATGCTGGACTCTGCTCATCTGATGGGACCGAGGGGAACCTCATCTTGGACTTGGGGTGCTGGTCACCCCTCATCTGGAGGGGGAGCTGTGATTGCTCTGTCCACCCAGCAGAACCTCAGCTGTGAGCCCCTATTCTGTGCCCCCGGGGTGTCTAGTGCCGGCCTGGCTGCAGGCCCCCGCACTGGCTTGCTGGGGGGACCGGTCCGGGGCCTGTGGAACGCCTCCGCTCTCACCAGGCGTTGTGCCAAGGGCTCTCGGCACTCTCTCCCGTTTCGATCCAGTCATTTATTTTATTCATATCTGGATTCCTCCCCAAAGGATTTTAAGGTAAATTTGTTTTTCAACCCTCACAACAACCCTGCAAGAGCAGGGTTAGTATTTCTGTGTTAAAGACCTTGAACTGCTACTTAGAGAGGGGACATAACACAGCTCGTGGGCGCAGCTAATGGCAGAACCGGGACTGGAGCATTGGTCCTTTTGACTCCAAATGCTATTCTCTTCTTTCCCTCAATAGACTTTTTAAAGAAAACTGTGAAGCCCTTGATACGTACGAAAGAACCCATGTAGTGCGGGTTATAAGGTATAGCAGTAAGCTCCCTCCGTGAGCCCGCCCCCGGGCTCTCCATGGGCCACGCCGCTTCCAGAGGGACGCTGCCAGGGGCCTGCCAGGAGCCGAGCTAAGCTGGGAACTCGCGTTTTGTCCTGTGACTCTCATGTCCCCTGGGAGTCAGGCTCTTCATCCTCCACATGCAGACTCAAAAACCGAGGTGCTGGGTCTTCCCCAAGCAGGCCAAGGAAGGTGTGGTGACTGACGGTCACAGAGCCCAGGAGTCCCCGTCTGCTGCTTGTCACATACCCTGGGGACATTTTTGGATGTGTAGATCTCTGAGCTCTATTCCTGATCTTGTAGATCAGAATTTCCAGAACTGTGGTCCAGGAAGAAATGTTGTCAACACTCCTCAGGCGACTCCGATGTAGCTGGCCCACGACCAGGTTGGGGGACATGAGCTGTCCGGCTCCACACCACAACGAGTGACTGTGCGAGAGGCGTGGGGCTGCAGGACTGCAGGCAAACCTCCCTGTTTGACTGGACCCATTCGTGACCTTCAGCGAGCCGCAGCCATGGGAGGGCTCTGGGGACCGTCCCGATGCAGATGCGAAAGCCCTTCCCCCAGGCAAAGGGTCCTCCATTGTTACCTGTGACCGAGGTGACTTAAAGAAATACTGAGGGCTTCCAACAGTCGGTGTTTGTACCGTCAAAGGAGCCTATGGCTAGAGTTTACCGAAGACTCTAATTCAGTATTTTTCTACGAAGTCTGGCTGCCACCCAGCTCCTGGCACCAGAAGTGGCCGGAAATCCTGCAGCTTTGGGAGAGGACCCGCCCTGCCGGCCTCCCATCGGTGCTGCCTCGGGCTGGCCGAGCTTCTCAGCTTCAGCCGCGTCCATGGAGTTGGTGGCGGGCAGTGTGGTTAACCCCGCAGTGCAGTGTGCAGTGATGCCTAGCCTCACCTACCGTCTGGGGAGTCCAGAGTTTTCCAATAACTAGACATGAGAGATGTCATGATTCCCTTGCAAACTGACATTATAGACGTTATGATTCACTTGAAACCGGCCACACCCCTGTTGCAAAGGCAGACAGGAACACCACCTCTGGTTCGCTCAAGTTTGCTTGGGGGTGGCACTGCACGTTATCACACAGTTCCTTCTGCAGTGGACATTGGGAGGGGTTGGGGCAGGTGGACCACAGGATCCCTTGTTGAAGCAGGTCACCAATCAATGAAGTCTGAGAACCACTGGCCTGGAGACCTCAACTCTTAGAACCGGCAGGGACCTTGGCACTAAAGTCAAGGAGCCTTAGCATTTGTCATGGTTTCCTCAACAAACCAGACCCAAGAAACAGTGTCGTCCACTTTCTAAGAGGGAGGCTCAGCACCCGGGCCGTGGCCGCCCGCCCAACAGCATGGTATTTCGTTTACAACAGCCCAAGAGCATAGCTTGGGCGTGTTAATATGGGATTTTTTTCTCTTCATAGTTACCTGCCTCCTCGCTTCACTGTTTCCATGGCAACATTTCTCAAACACCACTTCATACTCTGAATACACAATGTAAACAATCTGCAGTTG
This sequence comes from Lyroderma lyra, assembly GCA_004026885.1. Lineage (NCBI taxonomy): Eukaryota > Metazoa > Chordata > Mammalia > Chiroptera > Megadermatidae > Lyroderma > Lyroderma lyra. The sequence goes on along the minus strand of PVJL010002497.1, from coordinate 154,486 downwards.
AACATTTCCAATTTGGGGGCTTGGAGCCAGAGCCAGCAGGCCTGCCATTAGGGATAAAGGCGAGATGCCAATCCCAGCAAGCAGGATGCCAGGGCACTCGCTGGCTGCAACGCCTGGGCCAGGTCTTCGGCGGGCTGGGGGCCAAAGGTCACCCGCTAACCGCTCTGATCTTTTCTTAGTGGGCATTTGGTGACTCATGAAACTGGCAGGGACTCTTCCGTCACTTAGAGATGAAGAAACTAAGGCTCCAGGAAGAGAAGTGACTTTCCTGGTGTCACACAGTTTTGTGACAGACTCAAGACAAGAACTGGAGCTCATCCAGGAACTAGAAGTGCTCACCCGGCATGCACCCCTCGGCACCCCCGTGCTCATGGCAGCCCTCGTTGGCTTGCTGCTGGTGTTCTTTCCCAAGGAGCTAGACGCGTGACTCTCCATTTGAGCGCAGTGCTCTGGGGCGTCACTGTCAGTTGATCAGAATGGTGTGTGAGATGAAGCTCGGGGGTCGTCCCAGAACCACCAGGACTAGGTCCAGGACTGCAAAGGGCATGGCATTAGTGTGGGTCACTCAGAGGTTCCAGAAGCCTGGATATGGAAGCAAAAGGAAGATAAAGCAGGAGGGCGATAACTCAATCGAGCACCTTCTATGTGCCACAGACCGAGGCTTGTGCTTCATCCATGTGATCTCGTCTCACCTTTGAAACTCATCAACCCTTCATTCAGGAGGCGTCAAGGGTGGACCCAGTCCTGAAAACAATCGAACAGGTGGGCAGAGCCAGGTAGAGAATGTTAGAGAGAAACTGAGCGTGGACACAGCCAGAGGCATACGACAAAGCACGTTCATGAGCTCCGAGGAATGACGGGGAAACTCAGACCCACAGACAAACCCAAAGGGCAGCAGTGAGGCCAAAAGTGGGAGACCAAGTCCAGTGCCATGAGCTCAGTGGGATGAGAGGAAAACTCAGGCTATCAGCACAGTGGGTGCCCCCGGGGATGGCATCCCAAGTGGTGTAGGTTCCGGAGCTCCCCTTCGTGGGCTTCGGGGCATGTGAGGTAGGAGAGGGGCTCCTATAGATGGACACAGTGACACATTTTTAAGGAAAGATCCTCTCCGTGATCATAGCCAGGAAACTGAGGGACAAAGACATTAAATGACAGTCTCAGAGCCACCCCACCTGCGAGGCCCAGTGAGGCTTGAATCTGCGGACTCACGCATCGCCCTTCGCCTTCTGTGTCACGGCTTCGGGTAGGTTTTCCTCTTCTGGGTCAGAGTTGCAGAAAATAGGCGGGAGCGGGCAGCGTAGACAGCTGGAGCTTTGGGGTCCGAGGAGAAGCAGTGCTGAGGGCGGGGCGGAGCAGAGGCACGTGGGGAGACAAGTGTCTGTCGAGGGCACGTTCTCTGTTCCAGCGCTCTAAGGCTGGGGTGATACTTAGAGTCCAGAGCAGCCTGACTTCTTCAGCAGCTGGTGGCAACACTCTTTATGCCTCTTGTCTTGAGAATTGTGTCTTCTAGGCTTGCTGGCTGCAGGAATGTTCCCCGAGGCGGTCCAAATGGCCCCCCACCTCTGCCTCAGGGAGAGGCACGGATCCATCCAGGCAGGGTGTCCAGAGGAAAGGGACATCCTGTCAGCCCAGAGGGACATGACTGGTGAGTGCTATGAGGCCCTCGGTGGCTCCACTGAAGCTGCTCCCACGACTAAAGGAAACGGGAGGGCCTGCAAAGACAGGACCTACAGATGGCGACACAGACGAAAAGATGCTCAATATCACTGAGCAGGGAAATGCAAATCAAAAGCACCGTGAGGGACCACCTCACACCAGTCAGAAGGGTACCATCAATAAAGGAACAAGTAACAAATGCTGGCAGGGATGTGGAGAGAAGGGAACCCTGGCGCACTGCTGGTGGGATTGTAAATTGGTGCAGCCGCTGTGAAAAACAGCATGGACTTTTCTCAAAAAACTAAAAGTAGAACGACCCTATGATCCAGCAATTCCGCTTCTGGTTATTTATCCGAAGAAAATGAAAACACTAATTTGAAAAGATGTATGTACCCTGGTGTCCACTGCAACTTTATTTATAATAGCCAAGATACAGAAGCGACCATCAACACATGGACAAGGAAGATGTCTGTGCGTGCGTGTGTGTGCGCGTGCGTGCGTGTGCGCGTGCGTGCGTGTGCGCGCGTGCACGTATGCGTGCGTGCGTGCGTGCGTGCGTGTGTGTGTGTGTGTGTGTGCAGGTGCAGGAGGGAATATTACTCAACAATAAAAAAGAATGAAATCGTGACATTTGTGACGACATGGATGGGCCCGTGACTACTTGAAAACAAAACCAAAACCGGAGTTGGAAAAACGAGGTACTGTAGACTGGGTGGCTGGTGGACAGCTGTATTCCTCGCGGTCCGGAGGTGGAAGTCGGCGGTCGAGGGCCAGCGCGGCTGCGCTGCGGTGAGCGCCCCCTTCCGGCCGCTGCCTGCCGAGCCCCCGACCGCACGCAGCACAGGGCGGAAGCGGTACCAACCGGTGCGGAGGCGCCAATGCCGTGTGTGGGGCTCCACCCTCACGGCCTCATCGAATCCTTCCCAAAGGCTTTACCTCCCACTACATTAGGGGCCAGGGTTTCAACCTATGAATGTGGGGGAGGGAGGGGAGGCTACAAACATTCCCCCACGCAAAAAGAAAGAAAGAAAAAAAATCAAGGAAACAAGGACTCAGCTCGCTGTCCAGGGAATGGCTCGGGACCCCACTAAAGGCATTTTCTTTTCATTAATCGAAGGACTTCTGTTTATTTCTAGTCTCTGCCCACACACAGTAATGCACACATTTCCCATACAGTTATAAGCATGACAAGGAGGCTTGTTGGTTTTTTTAAAACAGAAAGCCCTCAGACCTTTCCTTTCAACTTCTTAGCAAGCGGAGCATCCTTTGATTTCTGAGAAAATGATCACATGGTTGCTGTGTCTTTAGCAACAAGCCACAGCCTTGTGAAGTTGAAGAGAAGCTCAGATAGCTCGTTTGGGAAAATGCCCCCAGCGAGGGCCCTATGGGTGGGCTGCCCTTCTTAAGGGTCCAGACTTTGGAGAGTGGGGATGGGGTTCCCTACTTAGCTGCCCACCAGGCTTTGGCGCAGTTGAGGGATGGAGTCAGTCACTTGTAGGTTTTAAACAAGCAAGCTGTAAGTGAGGCACCCCCGCTAACATGGTTGGTGTAGTTTCTGCTTCTCCACCTGCGTCTCAGGGTACCCGAGGTTTTGCCACTCACCCACCAGAGCCCCTGCTGCTCCTACGAATTTGGTTTCGCTGGTTACAACCATGTGCATAGGGGTGTGTATGTGTCTGCTGTCCGTACTCCTAGGGATGGCCCTTTGGGTTTCCTGCGATGGCAGGTGGGGCACCTGATCTGTAAGCGTCCAGGCCTGGACCCCAGGTCCCCCTTCTGTAACCTGCGCTGGCTGGTCCTGCCAGATGACCATGGAACAAAACCCAAGGGTATGCCCGGCTCTCTGGACTGTGATGACCTGAGATGGGTGTTGAGCATTCAACTCAGGGCACTGACAGTGCCCTCTGCCCTTGGCGACTTGGACACAGTTGTTTCTGCTTTCTGTTCTGTCTCCTCTCAGAGGAAAGAGGACACTGAGAACAAAGCCACACCTCCCGCCCTCAGAGAAGACCCTTTTACTGCCACACTTGGTTGAATGGGAAGAGCTATAAGCCAGGAGAACAAGGCCTGGCTCCACCACGGACTCACTGGGACCCTAGGACAGTCATGACCCTTTTCTGGGCCTCAGTTTCCCCATCTGTAAAATGCAGGGATTAGGCTACATCATTATTCCTCAAAACAACAGTTCCATGGATGAGAAGTGATGAATCCCACAAAATAAAAGATGCTTCCTGTGCGGATACTCAGAGCCTTTGATACACCTGGCAGATCTCCAAAAGGAGATTACAGCAAAGGTGTTTCCAAAGTGTATTTAAATGCAGAACCTCTAAACTCACTCAGTGTCAGGGTTTAGAATTCCCTTTCTCTCCTTGGAGAGGCAACAAGACACTGATCTTCACTTCTTGGAGTATCTAAGGCTGTTGGGTCTTTTAGTTTATTTCTAAAATGTATGTAGTCTTGGGTGGAGTCTTGGGGTTGGGGTGAGGATCCACCTTAAACCAGAGGTTCTTGAAACCCTTAGAAGATGGCTTTTAGCGGAGGGGGTCCCAGTCCTCCAGAATTTGTATTCAAAGTCCAGAGTGCATAGTTTGCACATTTTCCCTGGGGGATAGGGTCTGTAGCATTCATTGAATTTTTAAAGGCACCTGCTCCCCAAAAGTGGTGAGCAACTGCATTAAAAGTCTGACCCTGCTAGAATTTCATATGGTTTTGTAGGAATTTGGGGTGCGAGAACATATCATGTGAAACTTTGATGTCTTGATGGGATTCCGGGCGGTGCAGAACAGCAAACAAAAACGACAGGAATGCAAAGAGGAGGTGGAGAGCACGAGAGAGGTCGCAGCAACTCCGCCCTGGGCATCCGCAGCTTCTTCCCTGGTCCCGCTGTTAATGCTTGTTAGTCATGGAACTTGGCTGCTGAATATGAATACTTTGTCTCAGAGAGAGAACGCGTGCTGCCTCAGAAAGGCTCCAGCTCTCACAGGTCACAGGGGCTCCGTTTATTAAGTTGCCACTCAAGGGCACAGACGTCCTGAAAGTACGAGTCTCCTCAAGGGCAGATGCTTCCTTGCTCTCCCTCAAAGATGCCAGGGCCGCCGCCCGGGGCTCCCTCTGCGCAAACCCAGAGACTGATGTTGAGAAGCCGAGGGAGGGATCCTCTCTTGCTCCTCCCACGTTACAGAGCGCAGCCTGCAGCGATGGACGTGTCCCCAGGCACGCTGGTGACGTGATCAAGAGAAGGCTGTCGGGGAACCGAGACCGGAAGATGAGGTCCACGGAGGAGGCCTGGGAAGTGTGACTTCCTGAGCAGCGATCTGAAGTTCGCTCTTCTGCGGCCGTTGTCTTTGGATCACTGGCGTTTGAAACAACCCTACTCTAAGTGTATGCGTCATTAGTTACCAGCAGCCTGAGGGATTAGGAAAGGCCCCGCTGCTCACGTGCAGGACCCCGAGCCCGGCGGTGTGGGCAGAGGGGCGGGGGAGCCCCTGCGAGTGCAGGTCACAAAAGCGCTTCCCGTCCTCGCCCTGGCTATCGGCTGACGGCTGACGTAGCTGCATGTTCCTACCCCAAATATCTCCACCCCGCAGGTAAGAATTTGCTAGAGAGTTTGCTTTCAGAATCTGGTTAAAAAGAGGGGAGAGAGAAAGGAGAGGCCCCTAAGCTACCCAACGACGTTCATCAGAAATCCTTCACATTAATGTGAATCGCTGAGTCACACAGACCTATCAACATTGCATAACAGCCATTAAAGTATTAGTATTACTTTGGGGGGCACTTTTATTATGCAACCCAGTGGTAAATCTCCTCTGGGGACTGTTTTTTTAGTTTTAATTCCCCAAAAGAGTTGCAGTTCACTAATTTATTTTCCGATGGGCTGAGCCCGGGCCAATCCGGGCCTCCCGTGCAGCCCCCGGCCTCCGCACGCGGATGGGGGCCCCGTGGAAGTCGGCATCTAGCGTCGAAGCCGTGTTTAAAAACACTTTCACTTTGTAGGTGCACAAAGGCAGAACCATCAATCCATTCATTTAGGAAGTGATGACTGATGGCTCGTAGGTGCCGGAGGGCGAGCTCTGAGCTTCGGTCTTGCGTCGCCCTTTCTGGGCCTCAGTTTCCCCATCTGTAAAAGGAAGGCTCCTTCTTGAGGCAGAACAGTTAAGAGCAGGGATCTCAGACCCAGACGGCCTGGCTTTGAAGCCCAGTGACTTTGGCCCAGTGACCTACCCACGCAGAGCCTTGGGTCCTCCACCTGTAAACGGATGGGTATGGTGGTACGTACCTCACAGAGCTTCTGCGGGGATGAAATGGGCCCATAGATACAAAGCGCTTTGAGCACTGCCTGGCCCAGATCGAGCATGGGTAAATACGCTATAGTGTTAGGGTTGATTTTATCGAGGCCCCAGCGAGGAGCCCACTTGGGCACAGCAGAGGCCACCGCTCCCCAAGCCGTTTCTGAGTTGCCCCGCTGTGCACACAGCTGGGCCCCATTTCCAGCCTCCCTCGCGGCCGCGTGGCTGAGTTCTAACCCACAGAGTGTGGGAGGAAGTGGAGTCACCGTGTCCATCCAGGTCTGCTTGAGGAGAACGGCCCACCTGGTGTTCTCCACGTCTTCCCCCCTCTGCTGACTCGCCTCCCTCGAAGCCACACGCCGCAGACAGCACAGCCACGAGATAGAAGGGGCCGGGATTGGACCGCTGATGAGCAGGCGCTTGGAGAAGAGCTGCCTGCCAATATGCTCAATTTGGACTTCATTCGAGTGAAAAATAAACGTCACCGGGCCAGTGAGATGTTGGGGCAGCAGGGGTTACCATAGGAAGGCGCTGGGCCAGGTACAGGGTTTGAGGGGGCCTGAGACATCTTTCCCGAGGGACTGAATCTGGCTGTGAGGGCTCAGTTGCTTGACTCCGAGTTGCTGATGTTATCTGGGTAACTGAACCAAAGCACGCCCAGTTCCCTGGTTGGGGACAAGAGCTTGTGTGTCCAGGCTGGTGGTGTCTGACGAGCTCCCGCAGACTGGCCACCCCCGCTTTCTGGATAATGGGGCCACCTCTGTGCCCAGATGCCCCAGGTTGCTACTCAGGTTTCCTATGTTCAAAGCATATCATTTCAGTCCTCAGATCTTGGTCCTCTTCTGTCTTCCCAGCCATGGCTGTCCCTGGAGTGAGAAGTAGCAGGCATGTTTGTGTAGGAGCCTCCAAAGTGGGTAAAGTGAAATTTTTCCTCATTAAAACTCAAAACATGACACTCCCTGACAAAGCACAAGGCTAAAGGACGCTCACTGTGTGGAACTGGCTTCCGGTGGGAGTGGTGTGCTGACCGTGCCCCTGAGTGCCTGAGACACGTCCGTCCCAGCGATCCCAGCTGCGTGTGGCAGCTCCGCGCTCCCTTTGACGGAGCCCTCCTGCAACACTCCATCTGCCCCGCTCTCCCAGCACTTGTTATTGTTCTCCTGGCACGAAAGTCACCTTCTACCCATGTGTCCCAGCCTTTCCAGAGATGCCTAGGGGCCAGCGCTTTTGAGGCCTGAGTCATTAGAAAGAAAAGAAGACATGTGAAAACAAAATAGAGCACTTCCACAGAAAAGCAGGGACCCACGCTGCTGTGGCCTTTGGCGGTGCAGTGCGCCTATCGGGAAGGCGAATCTGGCATTGGTGCAATGTCATGGCTCATACTGAGCAAGCACAGGGACGCCAAGCCAACAGCAGAACATTAGCTAAACTGGGTCTAAACTGGAGGTACCTTGGCGCCATGTCCCTTGCCAAACAGCCCGTCCCATTATCCCTCCTGGTCGGCTCTACCTGCCGTATCTCTACTCTTGACTGACAAGAGCCGAGTGAGCAGAGGGTAAGAGGGGGTCTGCACCTTGGGGTGAAGGCTTGAATTTGTGGCTTATTTCCTGGGGGATCTTGGACAAGTCACTTAATCTCCTTGAGTCACAATTCTACGTCTGTGGTGGAAGCTGATAGTTGTCCACCTAAACCCTCCTCCTCAGCTTCCACAGTCACAGAATTCTTGCTGAGCACGTGCTGCTCAGCTAGGCATTTCCCACCTTCCTTGGGTAGGTGTGGTCACGTGACTAAGTTTCTCCCAATGGACTATGAGAAGCGATATGGGTTGGGTCTGGGACTTAAAACACTGGACACTTCTTCCTGTTGATGGCAACCCAGCTGTAAATTAGCTTTGACCATGTAGATGATGCCCTGGGGCAGAGATCCCCAAGCCCCAGGCCACACACCAGTACCAGCCCGTGGCCTGTTAGGAACCAGGCCTCACAGCAGGAGGCGAGCGAAGCTTCGTCTGTATGTGTAGCCGCCCCCCATCACTCTCATTACCTCCTGAGCTCCGCCTCCTGTCAGATCAGCTGCAGCATTAGGTTCTCATGGGAGGGTGAACCCTTATTGAGAACTGCGCATGAGGGGGATCTAGGCTGCGTGCTCCTTATCAGAATCTAATGCCTGGTGGTCTGAGGTGGAGCTGAGGCGGTGATGCTAGTGCTGGGGAGCGGCTGCAAATACAGATTAACATCAGCAGAAAGGTCTGACTGCACAGAGACCATAATAAATTAACTGCTTGCAGACTCATTATCAAAACCCTATCAGTGAGTGGCAAGTGACAATTAAGCTGCATCTGGTGGCAGGCTTTATAGTGGTAAGTGAGTTGTAAGACTATTTCATTATATATTACAATGTAATAATAATAATAGAAATAAAATGCACAATAAATGTAAGGTGCTTGAATCATCCCCAAACCATCCCCCACACCCCTGTCCATGGAAAACCTGTCTTGCATGAAACCAGTTCCTGGTGCCAAAAATGTTGGGGATCACTGCCCTAGGGAATGGCAGAGCCACAAGGTGACAGGAGCCTGGGTCCATGAGTGATGGTGAGGAGCAGAGCTACCTTACAACCCTGGATGGCACTAGGGGGACTCTTGTGTAAAAGAAAGTTGTTGTTCTCTGAGTCACCCTAGCGCTAGATTTCTTTGACACAGTAAGTCTTCACTCTGATACAGTGTTCGTAGGCTTATGATGTGGTAAGATACATAAGCATAGAGTGCTGTGTAGTTAGGTGCCCAATAAGTGTTTCGTGAATGAATGGTGAGCAAAGGGTTTGGTCATTTGTTTCAACCCAAGGAATCTGAAAAGCAGGCTTACAAAGCATGTGGTAGCTACATGACTTGATTTCAGGAAAGCCAAGGCTCAGTCTGTTCACGCATCTTTCTAATGCTGGAGTTCGCATCGTTAGTCAGTAACCAAGAGATGACTCAGGCAGGAAACAGTGCCATGACATAGAACCTTCTGTCCCGACTAGGAACTAACTTTTAATGAGCTAGTCCACACAACTATCAGGATGTGTCGTTGCAGCATGGCGTAGTAGGTGAAGGGTGTGGCCAGTGAGCAGAGGACCGGGTTCAAATTCTGCCTGTACCTCTAACTCCTTATGCAGACTTGAGCATGCCACTTAATTGTGAGGAATGTCATAAAATGGGGATGCCAGTTCTCCCTCTGCCTACTCCCCAGGGCTATTCTGGGGATCAGAAGATACAACAATGATGGAAACACTGCTTATGGCAGGTGCCCATGGGAGAAGCATGGTGGGTTAAGCCACAGTAAGTGTGGGCCAGGCATGCTTGTCTCTTCCTTCCACGAGTGTTTATTGTCCAGGTAGTTGGCATGGTAGACGGGATTCTCATCCCCAGAACGCTTAGAGTCTGGTGGAAATTATGCATAAGTAAATGGCAATTACAATACAGCATGATGAATTATTTGATAGAAACACAAGGCAGCATCAAACACAGAAGAGGAGGCTCTTAACTCAGACTTCAGTGGTCCTAGAAGGCTTCTCATGGGAAATGGTACCTCCTCTGAGACTGGGGGCAAAAGGAAGAGTTAGCTAGGTGTCCTACTCCACTGGGCGTCTGTAAAAGAAATGCCGTAATCGGGGTGGCTTGTGAAACACAGAATGTATTTCCCACGGTTCTGGGGGCTGGGAAGTCCAAGATCACGGTGCTGACAGATTTGGTGCCTGGTGTGATCCGGTTCTTGGCTTATAGATGGCCATCTTCTCACTGTGACTCAGAGGACAGAACTCTCGTCTCTGAGGCTCCACCCTCATGACCTAATCGCCTTGCAAACGTCCCACCTCCTCACACCATCACCTTGGGCAATAGGCTTCAATGTATGAATCCGGGCATGGGAGGACACGTTCAGTCCATGCCACCAGGCAGAGGGGGCTTTGGAAGTGGGAAGGATGTTCGAGGAAGATGAACCTCTGGAGAACAAGAAAGAGCCTGAAAGAGGATCTGGATGGCTGGAGCCTGGAGGGCAGGAAGAGAACGATGCGGGATTGGGCTGGAGGGACCAGGTGGGTCTGGAGCAGTGGCTCTCCGCCCCGGCCGCAGCTTGAAGAACATGCCAAGGCCCGGCTCCCCCCCAGCTGGTGTGAGCGAGCCGCAGGTGATCCCACGTGCACACACATGCAGGGACAGTCCCCTGGCTGCTGGCTGGAGAAAGGAATACGATGGGAAGGCGGGGTTAGGGACACTGGTTGAGAAGGCCACTGTGAGGAAGGGAGCCTGTGGTGTCCATGGGGATGGCGGGAAGGGGGCCAATCTGAGGCCTGGGGGGTGCTGGACTGGAGGGGTGGGGAGGTCAGGATGAGGTTCACACTTTTGATCGGGGAGGGCCCTGAACGTGGTCAGAACTCCTGAAAAGGTGCCCACTCCCGCTCCAGACTTACAAGTCAGAAGCAGAGAGCTCAGCTGGTGTCACCTAGGCCAGATGTCTCCTGGGAAGAGGGGTCAGAAGTGAGAAGAGAGCCTAGAGTAGAGGCCCAGAGGGCCGAGGGAAGAGCTGGTGGGAGGAGAAATACCATGAGCGTGCCCTGTCGGGGAAGTTAAGCTTGCAGCCTCTGGAAGAAGCGAGTGTTCCAAAGTGTCCAGTTCGGCTGAGGAGTACCCATAGCTCACTGGTGACCTTGACAGTGAAGATGAATGGAAACTTGGGGTGGTGCTGACCCCATGATGAGAGCAGGCACCATCTCACGGGGCAACTGTTATCTTCGTCAACATTGTAGCCAAAAAGTGTTTATTCATTCTCCAAGTACTTTTATTTATTAAGCACCCAGGGGGCTGGGCGCTGCGTTCAGAGCTGTGGGTAAGGCAAGTCCTTGAGGCAAGAGACAAGTGGGGAGACAGACGCTCATTCATATCACGAAACCGCGTGACGTGAGCGCTATGGGGAGATGCACGCAAGGGGCTTTGGGACAAGCGGGCCCCCCTGTGCTAGGGAGCGGGGAGGGGCAGGAAAGGTCCTGGAAAGCGAACGAGGTTTGCACGGGCGCCGTTGTCCCTGGGGCTGGCCCCTGCAGAGTTCAAGTCTCAGCCAGCAGGGGCAGGACAGCTCTTCTGAAGCTCCTGGTGGTTTGGTGGGGCCACGCGACTGACTCTGGCTAATGAGTGGTGGGCAGCGGTGAGCTCATCCCTTCCAGGTCAGAGCCCTCAGTGGTCAGTACAAGGTCCTCCAGGTCTCTTTCCCCTGGCGGAGCGAGCAGCACTGCTTGAGATCGTGGCTGTTCCCAGGCACCTGAGTCACTGCTGTCAACACACACAGCTCTCGCGCTTTTTTCCCCTCAATGAGATAATGGAATTTTATTTACATGGACTCATTTCCATTTACTATGTCACAGCTTCAGGATAGGTGGTAAAGACACACTTCTCAGGATAGACAAGAAGCGCAGGGGAGGAAAAACTGTTTTCCCTCTACCCATCCCAGGTTCATTGCGTGGGGCCCTGTGGACGAGACCAGCAGCGGCCCGGCTGCACGGTGGAGCACCCAGTGAGAGCAACTCAAAGGGCTGGTTAGAACTGGGGCGTATACAGCATCCTAACAAAAGAACATTTTTAGAGGCGTAACAAAGGAAAAAGACCTAGGGGTAGCAAACTGTGGAAAGACAAAGCGATTGGTGGATAAGGGCTAGTTTTAGCAAGATTTGCAATGTAGGTTCCTCTGGCGCTGTCTCTGGGCTGATAAGGGTCTACAGTTGTCACCGATGATTAACTCTTGTCCTTCCTGGTGGAGAGAAGAGGGGGGACATCTCTACAAATTTGTGTCTTCTTTGTAGGCAAATAGGGGAAAGGCAAGAGTTTTTCTTGTATCTGCTTTCTCTCATTTGCCTTCGGCTCAAAATAACCCTTATACCAAAGTGGCATATTTTGGGGTGGCGTATTCAGCTACGCTGAAGGAAATCTGTGTTGTTTTACTGTCACCATAGCGTAGCCTAGGCCAGTGGCTCACCAAGTGTGGTCCCTGGACCCGCACCATCAGCTTTACCTGGGACCCTATTAGCAATACAGATTCTCCGGCCCTCCCCGGACATGCTGAAGCTGAAACTCTGGGGTGGGCTCAGCCATCTGAGTTTTAACAAGCCCCCCTGCTCCCCACCCCCGGGGGATTCAGATGCATGCCCCAGTTTGAGAAGCACTGCCCTGGCTGGTGCCCTGGCTGGAGGCAGAGCAAGAAGAATTAGAATTCATAGAGAAGGTCATTCTAATAAACTTGGGGAAAAAAATTGAGTAAAAAGACTAATTAAGGGGTGAGACGCCTCACGTCCTAGGAAAGCATTTTTAAGAAAACAAAATGTTGTTCGCCACAGGCTGTGCCTTCCTATCGGGATGGAAAGAACTGTGTGACGGAGTGAACAGGCTCCTCCTGTCACATCAGAAGAAAACACTGTTGCCGAAGGGGTACTCTGAACCCGGTGTCACTGGAGCCAGACGTAGGGCGTAAGAGGAAACCGGAACTGCATTTTCCGTCTGTCCCCATGGCCCTGCTGACTTGAAGGATGCTCCTGAATGCTCTGAGTTGAAAAGGACCTAAAACCCAATTCCTTTCTCCGCAGGGTGAGTCATTAGAGCTTCAGCAGAGGTTATTTGGTAACGGGCACTATTTAAATGAAGCAAAAATACGATATCAATTGAATTTCTATTTAAACGGTCAAATAAAACAAATCCATTTCCACGGATCCTGGTAGCTAAAAGCAGGTGAAAGATGTCGAAGAAAAGGAACATTCTATTAAAGAGCTGGCTAAATGTTTAAAGACAGACACCTGATGACTCCCTTGGCCTGTTTGGAATCAAAAATTATTTTCATCAGCCCCTAGGTGACCTCCACGGGAAAAGTTCTAAGAAAAATTTAAATCCTTGTGGCAAGATGCCATTTTGTTCGTAGGAGCTGCTTTAACCAGTGTGACCCCGAGGCTGTCTTATGGGCAGGATGACAGTGTATTATCATATTATCACTTTCACTTTTCCCTTTGCCTTAACTGTGATGCCAAGAGATCCTTGATTAGTTTTCCAAGTGATGTATTTGACACTGTTCTATGGTCCTCTATTTGCTCCTGTAAACGCATCCTGTACAGCCTAGTCAATGAGACATTCTGCCAAAGTATGAAAAGTGCCTTTTCTGTCACTGGCGGGCGTGCTTAGAGAGGTGACCAATGCGCAGGGTGAGCCTCAGTGGTAAGGCATTTCTACAGACAAGACAAGAGCCCTGGCTTCCATACAAGGTCCAGCCCAGCCTCTTCCATTTCACTTTCTCTAGGCGTTTCCACTGCAGTTAGTCTTCTGTCCATGCCCCCAGGGTCTTTGTGAGTACCGGAAACGGGGCTGAGCATAATGAGTGACCCTTCCCCCTCCCCTGACCCTCCAGGTACCCCCCACCGGTGTCATTATGCCAAGCTAAGCAAAATTACCCCTGCTTACTCGGTCCAAGAGGAGCCACGAAGACGGTGACCGGCTAGAGGTATGGGGACAGACTCGAAAGGGCCATGCTTGTCACACTTGAATGTGCACTCAAAGCTCCAGGGGGCCCTGTTAAAAATGCACATTCTGACTCAGTTGTCTGGAACCTTGAAGCCTGAATTTCTCCCAAGCTTCCAGGTGATGCTCAGCTGCCATGACCCACGTTTTGAGTAGTGAGGGAGGGAGCAATGCACATCCTGCAAGACAGTGACTTTCAAAACAGATGCCATTCAACAGGCATGTATCAGTGTCTGGCTCCTCTTTCATTTGGGGTTCCTTGAAAGCAGGGACTGGATCTTACACTTTATTTATTTATTTATTTATTTATTTATTTATTTGTTGTTTTGTTCTCTGGCTGGCTCTTGGCACAGGTCCCTCTCGCGGTGGGTGTGTATTTATTAAATTAAACAGAGCTGGCCTTGCTCCAAAAAGGGTTTTCAGTGGCCTTAACCCCTAGCAGGCCCTAACCAGGAGTGTGATGAACCCGCCAGGGCAGGAAGTCAGTCCCCGGGCTGTCCCAACTCCTCTGGGCTGACGCCCTTCCCGCCGAGGGTCCCCACCCCACCACCTGTACCTGGATTACACCTCAGCTGCTGCCCTTTTGAAATTCTCTTTCCTGCCCCATTTAAAAAACGGTTTACACTAGAGAGGCGGTCGAGCAGGAGCAAAACCCAACCCAACCCAGAAAGCCCTGCGAAGCGACGGGGCTCCAGAACATCCAAAGCTCAACTCTCGGCGGCGGGGCGGCGGAACTCCCGGTTTCTCTCGCGGCCGGGTCTCCAGCGCCTCGCAGGTTGGCGCTGCGCTCCCGCCGCCGGCGCTGCCCCGCCCGCCCTGCCGAGGCCGGTCCCCGCGGGCGCGGGCGCTGGCAGGCTCGGTGCAAGCCTGTTTGCTAGCTCTGCTCGAGCAATTAATCTGCTCATGCATCTCCCGCCCACCCCCCTCCCAGGGGCGCGGGGAGGGCTCGGGTCGCCTCGGTGGTCCTGGGGGGCCCGGGGAAGAGCGGCCGCTCTCCAGAAACCTTTGTTCCTGCGGTGTCCCAACCTGTTCCCATCTGCAGCGGCCTCGGAAGGCTCTAGAGGAGGGCTCGCGTCGGCTCCATAGGGGCGGAGGGGGGCGATTACACTGGTCAGCAGTTGAGCCTCCTGGGGGAGGGGAGGCGTGCACTGGCGGGCGCTCCTTAGGGGAGCAGTCCACGTGCAGGGGAGGAGGGTGAGGTTGCCGGCGGGAGGGGCGGAGGAGGGAGGCGCCACAGCCTCGCAGACGCCGACGCCGGCAGCCGGAGACAAAGTTCCCGCGGAGAGCTCGCCCCCGGGAGGGCCGACGTCCAGGCCGCTGGCGGCGAGGGTCGCAGGTGCAGCGCGTCCAGCCTGCCTTGCCCTTGCGCGCACGGGGCCGCCGGGACTGGGCTCTCTGGGAGCAGGGGTGCACGACCGGCGGGCTGCCGCCGCCGAACTTGTAGGTGGAGGATGCTGCCGGCGGGAGCGGGGGCGCCCTGAGTGCTCCCCGGGGGCCGCGGCGGCCGGGCGAGCGCCCTGAGGCTGAGCGGCCAGGTAGCGGCTCCAGCGCCGGGACTGCGCCAGCCCTGCGAACCAGCGCCGCCAGCGCCACCGTGCCGGCGTCGCCGCGGAGCCGCGGAGCCATGGTGCTCGGAGCGCGCACGCTGCGCGCGGGACTCTGAGCTCCGGCCGCACCGGGCGCCCTCGCCTCCCCTCTCTGCTCGCGGCTTCCGCGCCGACCTCGCCTGCGGGCCATGACGCTCGGGTCCGGAGCCCCTGGCCTCTGAGGCTCGCCTCGCCCGCTCCAGCCCCAGAGCCGCTCAGCCTCAGACCGCACTCGGGCCGCCGAAGCTCCCCACCCTCTCCCGGGGACGGCATCCAGGCTCTCCGGGATGGCGCGCCCGGGGCCCCTCCGGCCGCGCAAAGTTCGCAGGAGGCGAGAGATGCTGCCGCAGCAAGTTGGCTTCGTGTGCGCGGTGCTGGCCCTGGTGTGCTGTGCGTCCGGCCTCTTCGGCAGCCTGGGTAGGTGCCGGTGCGGGCCGCCCCGGGAGTCGGGGGGCCTTGGGCTGGGAAGCCGCGGGGCAGCTCCGAGATGTCCCTCCTGCCTTCCCCGTCAGGTTGGTCCCAAGGGTGCCTCCAGTCCCCTCCCCGCCAGGCAGGTAGCGCGCACCCAGGAGGGCAGATGTCGATGCTCTGAGCTGGGGCGCTCGTTCCGCTGAGCTGCGCGCGGCCCCTGGGGGCTCAGGACGCGGCTGCAGGTCTGTGTTACCACGACTGAAGCCTGCCCCGCTGGCCCCTCGCTGGGCAGCGCAGCGGAGGGTCCAGGAGGGGGTTCTCTTGACCTGAGGGGGCCGACACCGAGGGGTCGGCTTTCCTGCTCTGCGGAGCGGACAGGGCTGTGCTCCGCGTCCCTGGAAAGCCCAGACTCAGAGGCTGGACACTGAGTCTCAGCTCTCCCTCACCCCTGCCCAGGTCCGAAGCGGGGCGCCCTGATGTCCTGATGTGTCCTCTTCAAACCCTAAGAACGCCGGGGCAGTCTGTCCCCTTGGGGGGGTCGCTGCCATGTTTCAGGCTCGTTCTCTCAACACCTCAGTCCCCACAGCCGGAGAGCGCTGGTGTCTGCGGCCACAGCCCACACGCCCTCATCCAAGAAGAGACCCGGGGCTTGGGGGTCCCTTAGGATATGCACATAGGAAGTGGAGAGGAGAAACTTACCCCCCAAAAATCTGTTCGGAGCCCATGTAGAACCTTTCAAAGACATTCACTCGGCTAATTTCCAATTTTTAATTGGATGCTGTGGACATTTTGGTTTTGTTTTTTACATTGTAAAACATGAAAGAAATGTCTGATTTAGCAACTTGGACATAGAGATAAAGCGGAACCTTCTCAAACAGTTAGGGACAATTTAAAGAGGCTTATAGGTAAAAATCAGGTGGAACTTGATTAAACTTAAAAAAAAATATATCGTATTTCAAAATCCAGACTTTATAATTTGAAGATTTACAGTTAACAAGTGGCTGTTTCCAACAGAAGCCCAGAAAGGTTATTTGAACATCTTAATTCCTGTGCTTTGCAATTAGGCAAGTCGGTGTGTTTTTTCCCTCAATTACATACCAGAAATAACAAAATACCCAGGGGCTCTCAGATGTCAGCATTGTAGAAGAGCTATCATTACCCAGGTGAAGCAGTATAGGCACCAGGAGAGGTAAATGAAGGCTTTGAAAGTCCTAAAGTGAGAGTTATCTTTACTGGCTGGATCAGTAATTACCTGTAGGAGTGTTACTGCACTTGGCCACGGGCATCCACGCCAGTCATCTCCCTTCTTCCTCAGTTTGACCCTTGTACCAGCAGAATCAGCATCACCTGGGAGCTTGTTAGTGTGGAATCCCAGGTCCCAGGCCTACTGAATCAGAATCTGCATTGTAGCACGGTCCCCAGGTCATTGGTGTGCACACTTGAGGGACAGAAGCCCTGTGCCAGACCCCATCAGACTCCCCTTGCCCCTCACTAGCTCACTGAACTATCCTGTTGTAGGTCCTCCAGGGCAGGGCCACTTGAGCATGTTTACCGGCCGAGAACTCAGTGGTCACTTACCTAAACCCTCTGTTGCACCTGTGAGGGTCTGCACCCCCACCCCCCCGCCCCTTGGCTGAGGTCAGATCACGTGCTATTCCACTTGGAACAAGAAACAACTCGATCTAGGAGACAGATTACTGTAGGTGAGCCGGTAATATTTATTTAGCTTCCAGTCATTGTATCGCTCCCTACAGGTGGCTCTAAATAGTCACTCAGGGCTGTTGCTGACATAGCTCCACGCAGATCTGTAGGGTCGTGGTGAGAATTCGGGCGTCGCCTTGACCTAATGGTGTCTGTGACTTACTTTCCAATCCAGGGCACAAAACAGCTGTGAGCAAACATGTTCCACCAGACACGTGGAGAACTAGAAAGCTGATGGCACCAGTGAATGGGACTCGGACTGCTAAAAATTGCACAGATCCTGGTAAGAAATAGATTGTCCTCCCGCCTCCTCCGGGCCCGGAGGCGCTTGGCCAGGCCTGGAGGTGAGCATGTGTGGACAGGTACAGCCAGAGCCGGGAAAGGCTCTGCACCTGGGTGGGAGGGTCGCCGTCAGGCATTGAAGGGTAGTGGACGGACGTTTATTAATTGTGCTGCTAAGCAACTCAAGGACTTTCTCTATCCAACAACTGAAAAGGTCACATTCGGGATTTTAAAATTTCATTATTTCGCCCTCACAGAGCTCCTAACATCCCAGTGCTTCCCACTCTCTGGATTTGCTTTGCCCGGGTGTCTTCGTCTTTCTCTTTTGCTCACTCTGCCCATTTGCTGGTGCTCCAGGGGCAGTAAACCCCGCTGCTCTGGCAGGTGGCACTTGGGGTGACCTGTCAGGGTCAGACCCTGCCGGGGCAGCTGCGGGGGTAGGACACTATGGGGTGCTGGGGCCCCTTCTCTGGAATGGGCATTCCTGGGGTATCATTCCAGCTTGGGAAATGGCATCTCCTTGCCCTGAGAGGCAGTTTTAATGTTATTCCTTGGACTTCTTTGTGGGTAGGGACCCAGAGATGACATCTTGTCTGTCCTCTTGCTGCTGGCAGGCTTTGCTTAAACGCAGGCACATCCAAACTGCGGGCCAACACAAATTCTTAAAACATTAGAGACTTTTTGCGATCTTTCTTTCTTTCTTTTTTTTTTTTAGCTCATCAGCTGTTGTTAGTATTAGTGTATGTTACGTGTGGCCCAAGGTAGTTCTTCCAGTGTGGCCCAGGGAAGCCAAAACGTTGGACACTACTGCTTAAATGAGTAAAGAAGATTCCTGGGGGAGTAGAGTGTCCCAGCAAGCAGCAAGACAAATGGAGGTTGCCCAGGCCTGGGACAGGGCAGTCCTGGGCTTTAGCTCTGGTGTGAACATGTGTGGGGTCTTTGTGAGAAGGACCCAGTGGGACGGTGTATTCAAAAGCCCACTGGGAAGTATGAGGTGTTATTATTGGTGGGTACCACCTGGCTTTTCCACCGAGCTGCCGGGCAAGTCATGTCGTCATCTTGCATGTTTTCTCACCTGCAGAATGGGCAGAGCAGTGCTTTGCCTGCACGGGGCTTGTGGGAAGCATCTGGGGCTGTTGAGAGGAAATGGAAACCCAGGGCAAAGGAGCAGGTTGGGACGGTGTCTTCACGTGGCTTATTTTCCTAGGCAGGTCTTAGCCGCATTTTACAGGCCAGGAAGCATCTAGGGGCGGGCACACGAATGGCTCAAAGTCATAAACCTTGTTCGTGGTGAGGCTCGCCTCCAAGCCCAGGCCAGTGTGGCCAGAACGTTTGGTTGGTTACACGGACAGAGGAGGCCAGAGCCTCCCCTCAAAGCCCACTTTCTGTTCCATCAACTTGCCTTCCCTCAGGATACCTTCTGAGAACTGTGTTTGGGACACAGGGTAGGTGAGCTCAGCCTTCTACAAAGCGACTGGAATTCCCTTTGAACTCTCACCTCTCCTGGTGACCCAGCAGGCTGTGGTTCCTGTCCTGTCATTTAACCTCCCCCGGTCCATGCACTGTCTTTCATCAGCCAGAAGTTGGACTGACACAAGAACACATGCAAGGGCAGGGACTAAACGTTGGGTCCCATCCTCTCCAGCGACCTGACACCCTAAATTAGCACCATCCACATGAGGAACACTGAGCTACTCTGGGTAAAGAATCAGGGTTTGCACATTTTTGGCTGGTTTCTAGCTCACTGGCGCCCTCATCTTGGGCTGGCTGTGCCCTCCTGTCACAACTGCTGTCACACCTGGTCTGGGCAAGTCACCTTAGACAGAGCCCCATTGTTACCTGTATCTCCAGTGTGCTGTCTGGTCAAAAATGACTCCACTAACTAAGGAGCAGCCAGTCCTATTTGTCAGGGGGACCTGGCCTTCTCCGCCTTACGGAGAAGGAAATGGAGGGAAATCAGCAACCTCTTTAGTGATAATTAACATTTACGCTACGCTTTGTGTTGACTGTTTCTGGAATAGGGCCCTGCACGTAGGAAGGACTCAGTAAATATTGGTTGAATGGTGGAATGAAAGTATATTTCAGACCTTAAGCACTTTAATCCTTACAGTGTTTCCAAAGTGAGGAACATGAGGCTTGGACGTTTAGTGACCTCCCAACATCTCCCGGTTGGCAAAAGCATCCCTGGTCTTCTGGCTCCTGATCCGGGCACCCTGACCGCCGCACTGTGCTGTGCCAGCCATCTGAGCCCCCACAGCGCATGCCCCAGCTCTCCTCCTACCCCACCCCACCACTGCGCTGCCCCCTCTCCCACCCCGTACTGCGCATGTACCAGCTCTCCTCCCACTCCCGCCCCGTGCTGCACCCGCTCCCAGCCCCCACTGCGCATGCCCCAGCTCTATGCGCCACCCCACCCTCCGCCGACTGCGCATGCCCCAGCGTTCTTCCAGCCCAGGCAGGGCTGAGGCTTGACTTCCCTTCCAGGCCCCTTGTCTGCTGGTCAGGAGCATAACCAGTCACCTTTGCATTTCACAAGCAGGTAGCACACAGCGGTGGTGTGTGCCTGGCCCTGTGGTGGGCCCTTGGTGGGGACTGTAAGCCAGTGCAAGAGGCAGCCCTTGTCATCTAGTAACTCATGTGGCGGGGAGAGAGCATGGGCTCTGGTCTTTCTGCCTCTTCTTAAAAGGGCACTAATCCCCTCACGGGGCCCCCACCCTCATGACCTCGTCTGAGCACCTCCCAGAGGCCCCACCCCCAGCTCCCATCACATTAGGGAGTTAGGGCTTCATCATAGGACTGTTGGGGAGACACAAACCTTCAGTCCATGTAAGGAACCAGGCACGTTCCACCTCTCTCAGTGGTGGTACTAAGAGTGTTTGAGGATAGCTGAGGGTGGTGCTTCTCAACCCTGGCCTGCAGGTGAGGAACACCTGGGCAGTGAGGCTCGGAGAATTACAGATGCCTGTGCCTGGCCCCGGCCTGTGACATGGCAGCCAGTGATGGCCACGTTCTGTGGCCATTTTTTGGAGCTTCTGGGACCCTGCTCATCCCCCAGGGTCTCCTATGGTGGGCTCCTCCTTGTCCTTGCAGTGTCCCCCACGCACCTATCTCATAGGGTTGTTAGAATCCGGTGGTGTTTAATGCCTATGGGGTAATAACACATGTCCGAGCTCAGACGTTAGCTTTGGTGCTCATTACTATTATCTGCATGTCCCAGAGGTGATGCGATGCCTGTGTGTATAGTAGAGGCTGGAAAAACTATGAGACTAAGTAACCATCTTGCCAAACATTGATTTTGTTCTGGAAACAAATTTCATGTTGTGATTTATTATTGTCTTATTTTATCTTTGGAGGATCTGGAGGATGGCATACCTTGTAGAACTTCCTCTAGAAAGAACTTGTCTCTTGACGGGTGTTGTTTTACAGTTTAGCTGGGTGGGCATGGCTTCCCCCCATTCTCGTACTGCCTTTCTCCCCCACATCTGAGATGGAACCAGTAGTCCATGTTCCACTGTGTCTGTCACCTCTGTTCACTTGGACTCCCATCCTCTGTCCCATGTTTAAAAAGAAGAAGAGAGACAACTGGGGGCTTGATTCCCCTGCATGCCTCACCCGTTGTCGTGGGGCAGGGATTTGTCTTGTTTACTTTCCCACTTTTCAGATAGCGTCTGTTGCAATGCCTGCTGCATGTTGTCTTAGCCTGGGCTGCCATTAGAAATACCTCGGGCTGGGTGCATAAACAACAGAAATGTATTTCCTCGCAGTTCCGGAGGCTGGAAGTCCGGGGTGAGGATGCCCCCGTGGCCAAGGGCCGGTAAGGACCCTCTGACTGCCTTGCAGACGGCGCCTTCCCACTGTACCCTCACTTGGGGAGAGTGCGGGTGAGGACAAGCTTTCTGGTGTCTCCTCTTCTAAGGCTGCTCACCCTGTTGGACCAGAGCCCCACCCTCATGACCCCGTCTCCCTGAATTACCTCCCAAAGGCCCTGTCTTCAAATACCATTGCTTTGGGGGTTAGGGTTTCAACATAGAAATTGGGACAGTGGGGGCACAAATAACTGGGTCCGTCACGGTGTCCACAGAAGGAAAGCTGGGACAAGAGGGCTGGCAGAGGACGCTTGAGAGAGAGCTGAAGGTGAGGGTGGTTCCTAGCATTTCAGGAGGCCAGAGGAGTCGGACGCAGGCGCTAGATGGAGGATCTTTTGTGGTCGGCTTGGCCCTGAACGACCCTTACTTTTTTATTCTGTGCCAGGGCTGATGTCAAGGCTGTGTGGGAGGAGAGGGGGTGGTGGGACCCCGTGCCTAGGAGTTGGTGTTGAGACTGGTTAGGTAGGAGGAGATGAGATCACCGAACAGGCGCCCACTGCAGTGGTTCTCTGTGGGCGCCCTTGTGTGGGGAGCAGAGCTGCGAAAAGCACATGAGGACCCGCGGGCGTGGAGGTGAGGGGGTACCGGCAGCAGGAGGCCGCGTCTGGCTTCTGAGCGAGCGTCTGTGCACATGCTGCTTCAGCAGCTCGGGAGACGGGCCACATACCCAGAGTTCTAAAGTTATGTAAAAGCAAATCCCGCCGGGTTGCAAACAGGAAATGAACTTACTGCTGTCGGCGGGGACATCACAGTTCAGTTACTGTCCCAGACGGCAGAGGCCACACTCTGAGCCTGGAGACGGGGCTTCCTGGGCGGGGCAACCTCCAGGGAGCCTTCCGGGGCTGCTTACGGAAAGTGTCACCAACCACTTTGGGATCGTGGTAGACTGGCAGAGCCACCAATTTGATCACAAATGGGAGACCAGTGAACAGCAGCCCATCATCAATGTGATCACTCTGCTCTTTGGAGGGTGGAGTGGGGATGTTATACACTTGACAAATGGTTTAACCAAAGGTCTGGCATTTGGGGTTTCTTTCCCTCCCTCACTCCCTCTGCAAAATGAGCTCCCATTGGATAAATACAAAATTTTCAGCAGCCAGAAAAGGCTCCTGTCCCAGCAAGCGCCAGCTCGTCTTGGGGACAGCAGGTAGACGTGAAGGCAGCTATGTGGGTTTGAGTTCTAGCTCACAGGTACTAGCTGGCCATGTGGCCCTGAGCAAGTTCTGTAATCTCTCTAAGCTTCAGGTTTTCTCTTTTATAAAGTGAGCCCAGCAGCAGCCCCTACCTGCCTCGTCCGGTTGCTTGGAGACTTAAACCTCGTGGCATACAAACGTACTTAAAGTGTGCTGAGACCGTAGCTGCTGTGGCCGTCGTGATCATGGCTGACGCCGACATACTGCGTGCTGAATGCTATTCTGAGCGCCTTCTGTGCATTCACGGACTTGTTCCTCATAACAGCCCTTCAGCTAGGTGCTATTAATGTCCCAGAGAGTTTACCTAGTTCAAGGTCACCCAGCCAGCAAGAACCAGAGCCAGGTGTGGGGGTGTGGGTATTTTTTGTTTTTTAATTAACAAACTTTATAGAGCAGTTTTTGGTTTACAGAAAATTTGAGCAAAAAGTTCAGAGTTCATTAACATCTTGTATTCGTGTGGTACAGCTGTTGCAATTGATGACCCAATATTGATACGTTATCATGAACTAAAGTCCATAGTTTACACCTGGATTTACTCTGTGTTGTCCATTCTGAGTTCTGAGAGATGTATAATGACATGTATCCACCATTATAATATCGTACAGAATAGTTTCATTGCTCTGAAAGTCCCCTGTGGAGACTTAATTTGCATGGTCTCAATTGCGAGCCTATGTCCTTACCCATTATTATTAATAAATGGGGTAGAAAAAAGCACATTAGAGATGAGGACTTCCCTTGCACCTTCTGGCCTCCGTGGTGTCTGGGTTCCCCTCTGCGTAATGGGGAATGCCTGCCCATTGCAACAGCAAACATCTGTGTGGCCCCCTTCCTGTCTGTTTCTAATACTGATTTGTTTGCAACCAAAGTTATTTTTTCTCTTATCCAAACTATTGGGGCCATCTGCTCCCATTCCCTCCTCCTCCCTGGGGCCGTCTGCTACCCCCACTTTGAGATTCCCTGCTCCTGATGCTGTGCAGGTCTCCCACAATCCTGACTTCCTCTTGAACTCTGAGGAATGTTCCTCCTGCCTTAAATGTGGACATTATTAAGCATGCTGTGCACTGTGTTGGGTGGGAGAGAGCCAGATGTTCCACTCCAGAGAAAAATTGAATTCTTGGAAAGGCTTTGTGTGTGTGTGTTTAATTATTAAAGAGTGTCCATTACTGAAGAGGCCATTGGAGCATAGCATTTTACTAAAAAATAAAAAATTTAAAAAAAAATGGAGGAAAAAGTGTCAGAAGAATTTACAGTTTCTCCTGAAAGAGCAGTGGCTGTCCTCCTTGGGGAAGGAACAGAAGGTCCCCGTGTGGCCGAGAGGTGAAGGGGCTCTCTGCCCAGTGGGTTGTCCCTGTGCAGGTGACAGCACAGGCACCCAGGCCGCGGGCCTCAGTTCCCTTGCCTGGCTGGGCACAGGGTGGGCCCCAAACCCCCAACCCACAGCCTTGCGTGTCTGCACACCTGTACTGTGCTGACGAGGCTCCGAAGCCGGAAGGGACCCAGTCCCCACCGTCCAGCCATGCACAGGGAGGTGGGGGACGCAGGTGGGGCTGCGCAACAGCCACCGGTGGCAGATACCGCTGGAAGAAAGAGGGTGGTGGTGCAGGGCAAGGGTGCCCTCCCTGGTGGAGGCGACATTGGAGCCGGGCCTCAAAGGGCAGGGGGTGGCAGCGGAAGGACGTTCTCGGCAGACCGCACAGTGTGTGTGAAGGCGCTCCCCGCGAAGCCGCCCGGCGTCTCCGTACTGGGGCGGTGCTTACTAGCAACCACGGTGTCCGAGGGGAAAGAGAAGACAAACACCTCCTAAGACTGCCATGCACAGTAGTGAGTAATTAGGCTTTGGGGATTTAGCACAGAGTCAGTGCTCATCCAGGGGTAGGGCTGAATCAGAGTACTTTGCCTTTTTTTTTTTTTAGAGAAGGAGGGAGGAGGCTGGGAAATGGGGGAGGAGGACTGGCCCAGGATTCAGTTGGCAGACTGGTCCACAGTGGCCCCACTAAGCCACAGGACAGTCACCCTAATTCGCAGGTGGTGCTGGGCCTGTGACCACTTGGGAGATCGCCATTATGCTGATGGCGGTGTCTGCCAGTCGCTTCCCTACTAGCCTGTGAGCTCCTGGGAGGCGGGCTGTGTCGCCAGCATCCTGGCTCTTGGGCTGAGGCTGGAGGCTGGCGTCTGGCATAAACTCAGCTTCCAGCAAATGGTGACTGACTGGACAGGTCCCCTCCTGTCTGCCAAGGAGCTGTGCCCCACAACAGCAGCTACTGTCTCCCTAGCTGTCCCTTGTAGCCTGTTGGTACCATGGGACAGATCAGGACACCCAGCCAGGAGGAATTAAGGGTTAAGAGCTTCAAGGGCTAAGAACATGGACTTTGGAGCCAGAATGCCTGATTACTAGTCCTGCATCTGCCCTGACTAGTTATGTGATCTTGAACTAGTTACTTTACCTTTACCTTCTAACCTCAGGGAAGGGGCAAGGTTTGTTTTGTTCACTGATATATCCCAAGCTCTAAAATAGTGCCTGTGTGCGCGCACGTGTGTGTGCAAGAGCCTGTAGAGTACCTTCTTCACAGGGTCATGAACACTAAATGTGTTAATCTATGTAAAGTGCTTACAAGAGTGCCTTGCACAGAGCAACTGCTCTATGAGTTTTTGCTGCCAAAATTATCTTGGAAAGATAATTTGATAATTTACAGGATATGTCTTTGGAGCCGGCCTCTGATGGAGGATTGAGCGTGAATTTTGTTAAATGCAGCACTTCCTTTATTTAAAGTTAGAAGTGACTATTTGGACCTATGATTGATTGCTGTTAATTCTTTGAGGACAAAAAGCTGTTGACTGATGCTGAGAGTGCCCACGCCACACAGGCTGCATGTGTGTGTGTGTGTGTGTGTGTGTGTGTGCGCGCGCGTGTGTGCGTGTGTGCGTGTGCATTTTCTAAATCTGGTCTTTGTGTTGGTGATGTGGGACCCGGTAAATGAGATCTGGAATGTGGGATCCAGAGGTTGTGTTCTGGCTCTGACACAACCTGTACCACTTTGCACACGTCTCTTTGGCTGTCGGAGCCTTGTTTGCTGCCTGTGAAACGGACATAATGATGCTGCTGTTTATCCTACAGGCTTTTAAGGATTAAAGAGCTCTGTAAATACCATGACTATTGTTTGCGTAACCGTAGTAGATGCTTAACCCTTTGAAGAGCACGACTTCCTTGTGAAATGGAGAAAACCAGCTATCTGGGGCTTTCCAGAATTGATCTGTAAAAGCACAGATAGGGTTCGCCCAAAGCTTTGTGCTTGGCTCACACGCTGGCGGTGCCTCCGGCTAGAATAGGAAGGGAAAGGTGGTTTAGACCTTCCCTTCCCACGCCAGCTTCTAGGACCCCACCATCAGTTTGTAAATGTGGTTTCTGATTATGTTATACGTGCCAAGTGCAGAGACCAACCTTTTCGCTGGGCTCGTTCAGCCCTGTACCCAAGGTACATGCTTATTAACAGAACCACGTGTGTGAACCAAGGACTGCACGCAGGAGGCCTCCTGGGGGCCGTTTCTCAGAGCTCAGGTAGGAGGCCAGTCTTAGCTTTAATATTTGGTGGCTGGACGAAGGTTGATGTGAGCAATCCTGTCTGCTGGGCCCGCAGGGAAATTAAAACTGACCTAGATGTGGACGCTTGCCTCCAGGGAGCTTTCATTCTAGTCACGAGGACGGAGACCGACCTGTAATCTGAGGGGCACAGGGTGCCGTCACCCTGGTGGGAAGTGGAGAGGAGGACAGCTGAGTCCCACATGTCAGGACTGAGAAGAGCATCACATCGTGGGGGGAAGGGGGTGCAGAGGATGGACACGTGTGACTTCTAAAGGATAACGACGGAGGAGACACGTACGTGGCACTCACACACCTGCCCTGGCTGAGCCTGTGGTGGGAGGGGGTCGGTGGGTATTATTGTCATAGTCGTCGTGGGGTCCGTTTTGCACAGGCTGTGCGTAAGGCAGAGACAGGTTCCATAACCTGCCCCCGTTCTGGCTGGGAGTTGGCAGAGCAGGGATTCGAACTTGGGCAGCCTGGCCGCAGACGCTGTGTTCTTCGGAGGAAGATGAAGAGTCCCCCAGCTGAGGAACAAGGGGGTGCTGGGTAGGCTTGGGGGGCAAGGCGCGTGGGTGGGTGTGGTAGGCGAGTCATCTCGTAAGCGTGCGCGTTGGACCAAGAGCCTCAAACACCCTGCGTGGTGGCAGGGGCTGTGGGCAGTTGCTCTTAGGATGGTGACTCTGCCGGCCAGGCCGGGGAGATGTTAAAGGTCCTAGCATTATGCTTGATAAGCTTATTTATAGGGCAAAAAGAAAAAGAAAAAAAAGAAAAAAGAACAATCAGGAGCTGTCGCAGGAGATTTTAGGCAAAAGTGATCGTCTGTGCGGGCAGCGGGCGGTAGACAGAGAGAAGCGGGCAGCAGGCCTCGGTGGGCGTTGGGTGTGGAGCGCAGGGGTGGGAGGCCCCAGCCCTCATCACAGACGCACGTACGTCGTTCATGACACCATCAGTAGCCAAGATGGGGGCTCGGGAAGCACGCCCTCCTCCTGTAGATTTGGACCCCTCTGTGGGGACCTTCATCCACGAAGAGCCGGGTCCCGAGCACGGTGGTCGGCTTCTCTCCATGTTCCATGTTCCGAAGCCCACACCTGACAGGTGCTCGTGGGGTGGACACTGGTGGGATGCTGGGTAGGAAGAGAGACCCCTGTCCTCAGCAAGCCTGCAGCTCAGAAGTCCAAGGTAGCCTCGTAGTCGCCACGTGTGACCCGGAATGACACACACTCACGCCCAGCATGGCTGGGAGGTGTCCCGCAGCTTCGGAGCTGTGCTGTGACGCAGGTGGGTACTTGCTGGACAGACGGGGAGTGTGTGGCATTCCTGGCAGTGGGGATGGTGATGGCAGAAATGGGGTGGAAGGAGAGAACCGGGCCGGATCAGGGACGGGTGGTGGTGGCAGCCAGCTGCAGGCTGGGGTCCACGGGTGGGTGTGGCGGGCCCTGCGCCAGGCGCGTGTGGGGTTTTAGGAGTGGGGAGATGACTGTCCCTTCTCTGGGGATGGCTGACCTCCCCCACACAGGGCCTGCGGGGACCTGCTGTGTGGGAAGCAGAAGGGAAAGCAAAGGTACTGTTTTTGCCTCAGGGCACACGGCTGCGAGGAGGGGGTGCGGGTCCCTACAGTCCTCGAGCCGTTCTGCACGTGGCCCGGCATGTTGGGACACCCCGTTTGTAACGCATCTTGTATCAGCAGGGCCTGGTTTCCGCAGGACTTGCCGGAGGCCCCAGTGGCTGAGCAGTGCGTAGGCGTTTACACCAGACCACAGGGGAGAGTCACTGCACACGCGCACAAAGGAAGACTCCGTGGCCCTTTCTCTGGGGACAGGTGCTACTCAGAGCCTCATTCTGCTTTCCTTTCTGCCTCTCTTCAGCCCCTCTGAGGGGTATGCAGAGGGGGCAGCTGAGAGCTGGTCCTGAAGGAGGATTCGTGTCATCACGGGCACCAGGCAAAGCGGCAGCAGCCCCGCCTCCCGTGTGGCCCACTGTCTTACCTTCTGTGGCGCTGCACACCTGGGACGGGTGACCACTGACGGGCTGTGCGATGTGCCCTCCGCACTGAATGAGCTTCCCCGTGACGCCTGATGACCGCGCCTGGCCCTGGGGTGTGGGCGAAGCGCTGGGCCGGTGCCTGGGTCATGCAGGACACAGTTCATGTGACATGGGTGGGAGCCAGAGGTGGGCGTCGCTGTGAGCAGAGGCCAGTCTGCAGCCTGGAGCAACCTGGTGCTGGAAAGAGGTGGAACTCCCCGGAGACCTGCAGGGGTATCGACTGAGGCGATTAATGGAGAAGATAGAAGGACGTGTGAGCCAAGATCAGAGGCCCCGAGTCGCGCTGCCTTACGAGCTAAGCTGCTGTGAAGGAGGGCTGTGTGTAGAGCAGGCCCTGCAGATGGTTTCACGGTGACTCACCTGGTTACAAGCGGCTGCACCTAGGAGCCCTCAGACCAGAGAGGAGAAAGCCGGGGGGCAGGTACCCCCCTCATGTACCTCTTAAAGGAAACCTGGCTCCTCAAACAGCCTCCCCATCGGGACGTTTCGGTTGGACTGGGCAGCGTGCGGGGATTTCTAGGAGAGCCACGCTGGGCTGGTAGCAGAATGGACCGGCCGTGCTCTTGGTCTTTTCTCGTTCAAACTCTCCCAAGTTTCTGGAAAGCTTGGGCCTCGGAGCGGGCAAGCCCCTGGAAGCACTACTTTACAATCCTTGGACCGTTTAACTCGCACTTACGTTTTCCTTAGCTGGCAAACGAGGCTCGGTAGCATAGTGTGACGGAGCTCAACGACGGGTGGGCTTTGGGTGGCCCATGTGTATGCAGAGGGAGAAAGAGAGGAGGGCCGGGGGCTGGCACTGACATGCAGCCCACGTGCCCCGGGAGGGCGTTCAGGACGGAGACTTAGCTTTGCACGATGAAGTTCCAAGGGACCCGAGAGGTCTTGGAGGAAGGCAGCATGGGATCGCCCAGGGTCGTGCTTCTCCATCTTTAATGGGTGCATGGTCACCTGGGGACCCAGGAGGGAGTCTGGGGTGGGGTCAGCTCAGTGCCGCTTTTCCGAAGACCACACTTTGAGAAGGGAGAGTGTAGACCCTGCCCCACCTGGGTGTGGGCCCCAGACCTGCCGATGAGCTGTGTGGCCTTGGGAAGCTTACTTGATCTCTCAGAGCCTCAGTTTAACCCCATCAGTCACACAGAGGTGATGGTACTTACCTGGCAGGCGTCTTGGCAGGATGAAATAAGATCAGG
Organism: Lyroderma lyra; assembly: GCA_004026885.1. Classification (NCBI taxonomy): domain Eukaryota; kingdom Metazoa; phylum Chordata; class Mammalia; order Chiroptera; family Megadermatidae; genus Lyroderma; species Lyroderma lyra. The sequence continues at coordinate 125,164 of PVJL010002497.1, read as the reverse complement.
CCTGTCAACTGCTTTGCTGAGCGCTGTGACTGCTACATCACCAGGGCTTGGTGACAGACAGCCTGTGCTTACAGCTTGATGCAGTGCACCCTGAGCTGCTTCGAGGAGTACTGACCCACAGGATGGTCTGCCCCCTTCCCCAAAACAGCTCCCATGATCAGGTAAGTCTGGGGAAGAATATAAAGTCTGCCTCTAGAGGAGACAGATTGGGCCACAATCACAGGATCGGGGTTCTGAGATTGTCTGCAGCAAAGAAACCTTTTCACCTGAGAAACATTTTGTTGTGGTAAAAAATACACCTAACATAAAATTTACTATTTTAACCATTTCAAAGTTAAATGCCACTGTAGCTCGGTGGCATGGAACACGTTCCCATGGTTGTGCAACCATCACCACCATCCATCTCCAGAACTCTTGTCCTCTTGTAAGAATGAAGCTCTGCACCCATAAACAGTAACTCCCCATTCCCCCTGCCCCAGCCCCAGCCCACCACCACGGAGCCATGCAGCATCTGTCCCTTGGTGACTGGCCTGTTTGACTTAGCATGATGTCCGCCACATTCAACCATGTAGCCTGTGTCGGAATTGCCTTCCTTTTCAAGGCTGAGTAATGTTTCAATGCATGTCTGTATGGCTTTTATTCATGTATTCATCCACTGATGGACACTTGGTCGTCTCCACCTTTTAACTATGGTGGATAATGTGGTGGTGAACTTGGATAGGCAAGTATCTGCGCCTTAAACTTTTTACACCTAGAATTGCCCGAATATTTGGGGGGCGGAGGTGGGAGGTATGTGGATGGAGAGACGCTGTGTGGTACAGTACAGGTGAGAATCTCGGGGCTGTCGCTGAGGATTTCAACCCTGGCAGTGCTTTAGACTTGCTCAGGGAGCTTTACCAAAAATACCCATGCCCAGGCCCCACCCTGGACCGAGTAAATTAGAGTCTCTAAGGTTGGGACCTGGGCGGAGGTGTTCTGGAAGCTCCCAGCCTTTATTGAGTGGCCAGGGTTGAGCGCCTTGAAGAGGTTCGCCCACTGGCAGTGCAGGGACAGGACAGGTATTGAGGCCATCACATGCTGCACGCCGGCCCTGAGTCACACTCAGGCCCTACCCTCGAGTTCCTGCCACAGGCCTGCAGGGCACAGGGTGAGAGAAGGGTGTGCTTGAGAGCAAGGGCATCAATGACCTTGTAGTTGGCTGCCAAACCCAAGGTCACCCCCTTGGCCTCGGGTTCCCACGAATCTAGCTCACGTTGACGAGTGTGGCTGTTGTGCGCCTCTGCTAGGGGGCCGGCGAAGGTCCTGTCCTCATGGAGCAAACCCAGCTGGGAGGCAGGCCACGCCCCCACGAAATTTCCCAGGCGCCCTTCAGCGTCCAGCTGCCCACCTGCCTTTCCGCGTGAGCAGGGCTGAGTGCTGACGAGATGAGTGGGTCTGATTTTGAGGACAGACCTTGCTCTCAGAGGACAGGAGGGGTTCCGTCTTCAGACATTTCTCATCCAGAAAGATCACTGTTGAACTTCCTTGTCACTGGTTGAGAGATGGAGTTTCTGACCTTCATACTGTCAGCCAGATGGCCCAAGCTGGTGGACACTGGCCCTCCCTGAGACAGGGATTGGCCCGGGCAGGACCTGACCTCAGGAAGCACCTTCAGTGGCCCGCTGACCCTTTAATTTGCAGGGTCTGGCAGTCTTCGTTGCCCAGTCACACTTTGGCCTGATGTGTAATCATGTGCAGGAAAGTCTTAAAGACACTTGAATTGACTTTTCAGGAGTGTGTGATCCTGGGGTCACGGGGTGCATGGCAGCGTTTGTTAGGGTTCCCCTGTTCGTCCACCTCTTGTTCTCGTCTGTCATCCTATCTTTGGAGTTGCCCTTTGGACGCAGTCCGTGTCTTAAACCGCAGCACCCCGTCGCCTCTCTCCAGGGGCGGTTGGCAGACGACGTCGAGCGGTCTGCAGGCTGGCGGGCGGTTCAGCGGTACCCTCCAGCTCATTGAATAATCATCGCTTTGAGTCTAGCCGATCCTCAAGGCCAGATTTTCCCAGCCAGCTTGCCCCTGCCTCGCAGACTCATTGGGGTTTCCTCTCATACCTCTCCTGACGCCTGCGGCGTTGAAGTCTGCTCAGGCTCTCCGCTCTCATTTATTCACTCGTTTGTTCATTTATCCGAGCCATTCGAGAGCCTTGGCGTGGGCAGCACTTCGCCAAGTGTAGATGAGCCGAACCAAGGCTCACCCCTCATACAGTGCAGGAGGGAAGTGTGAATCCAGATGTCGGCGGGGCATGACGTGGAAACTAACTCTACTTCTGCCAGGAAAAAAAATCTCTGAAGCCAAATGCAAACCTAGCTCTCTGCTCCATACGCTCATCCACTCACTAAACAGACACGCTTAAGTGCCCGCCACGGGCAGATCCCCCAGGCGGAGGGGCCGACTCCACGTCGGGGGACCCTAAATTGTAATCTGACACAGAGGTGAACCGTGAGATGCCAGTAACTCACCTCCTCCCTGGGGCGAGAAGACATTCACATCTACCTGTCTTCAGAAGTAGAGGAAGCCATGTCAGGGCTGAAGGAAACGAGATTTTTCTTGTGGGACTTGATGGAGGAATTGGCCTTGAAGGTGTGGACAGCCTTTTACACCATGGACGCAGGGAGACGCATAGCCCCGAGGCAGGGCTGTGGGATGGCTCGTGTTGCTTGCATTTATTACATTAGACCTTCCTGTGGTGCTGATGGGACTTGCATTGCAGGTAGGCTGACCAGACATCCTGTTTCCAATGGTATGTGCGGTCAGCCTAGCCTCACTGGCTAAATTCAGGTGTCAGTAGGCTGACCGTACCTACCATTTGAAATAGGACAATACTGTTGTTTTCTGTCCCATTTAAAATGGGACGTCTGGTCAGCCTAATTGTAGGGTATTTAGTCCATTGACGTTGGATATGTCACATGCTGTGGCTAGTGGCGTGGGAGCAGACATGACGTACACTGTGTCTGAACAGCAGCATTGAGCACTAACGTGTGTTTCTGCCAGCTCTGGCTCTGTCCCCTCTCCCATGAGGATGGCATGTCCTGGATGGGGCTTACCTGCTGCCTGGATTCTGGAATGGGAAGATGGGAAAAGCAACCCATAGTGGCCAATACGTGGCGTGACTAAGAAATAAATGTGTGTGTGTGTGCCACTGATGGTTGGGGCTGTTTGTTGCTGCACCCTACCAAACAGCTGGTGGACACGGACTGATAGAGTCTCAGGAGCAGGGCAGCGTAGTGGTTCATGTGTGGTGGTCCCTGATGGGGGGCTTCAGCAGAGGTCATCCTGAGTCAGATGACAGCAGGCTTCTGCTGTGCAGCTGGGAGTTTGGATTTCTCAGTGAGGCAGTAGGAGGTGGGGAGGCTTCTGAGCCACCGAGTGCCGTGGCGAGGAATGTGCATTGGGAAGATGACTGTGGCCTTGACTCTGAGCTGGTGCCCGAGGCTGTGCAGAGGTCCATGCAGAGGGATGAGAAGGCAGCGGCTGTGGAGAGGGGAGAGGGCCCGTTTTCAGGGACTGGCGTGTGTCCCGGTTGCCCAAGACGCGGCAGCTGCCTGGAGGTGAGTGCGGGGAGAGGCACGCGGCTGGGTTCCGGCCAGGGCGGAGCCGTGTCCTGCTGGGCCCTGCAGGAGCAGGGAGAACTGGGCTGCGCTCGTGTGCGCCATCGGTGCTCACCAGGTGTCCACACAGCGCCTGTCTCCAGCGGGCTGTGTTTTGCTGTGTGAAGACAGGATGTCTGGGGAGACATGCTAGGCACTGGGTGCACTTCAAATTCCCTCCTGGCTCTGAAGCTCCCGAAAATTCTGCTGCTGCACAGACTGTTGTGCAAACAGGGTGAAGGTGTGATGGGGCCCAGCTGAGGAGACAGACGAAGCACCTGTGGGCTGCGGAGGGTGGGGGGAGTGGGGATCCAGTCAGGGTGCATTGTGCCCCAGAGCAGAATTCAGGGCGAACCCCTGAGGGGCTCAGGGATTTGGCCTGCCCCACTCATTGATCTGTGTAGTAGCATCACTCATTTATTAATCATTCATTTGACAAAGTCCTTAAGAGGACGGACTCTGGAGCTGGTCTGCCTGGGTTTGAATCCTGATTCTGCTACTCATGAGCGGTGACCTTAGGCAAGTTATTTACTAACCCTTCTGTGCCTCAGTTTCCCCATTTGCAGAATGATAACCTCGGCAAGTCACCTTAGTGAGCTTTCAATGTGTTGACAGAAGCACTTAGGATGGGACTTGATACACAATCAGGGCTACTGTGGTGGCTTCAGGGGGTGGTATTTATTGAGTACCTACTAGGTGCCAGGCTGTGGGATACAGCAGTGAACAGAAAGTTCCTGCCCTTGTGGGGTTTGCTTTAGTGGAGGAGGCAGAAAATAAGTTTGCAAATAAGGTGCATAATGTCGGGTGATAAACGTGCAGAAAAATAGAAAAAGGAGACAGTGACCAGATGGGTTTGGGGGTCTGAAATAAGGGTTCGTGAAGGCCTCTTGGTGGACGGGGCCTGGGTGCCATGAGGGTGGTTGTGCAGCCGTCTGCGGGGGTCAAGGGGCCTGCGGGCAGCTGTGCTAGCCAAGGAAGCAGGAAGTGCAAAGGCCCTGAGCAGGCCGTTTCTGGCACAGCACGGAGGCTGGTGCGGCTACAACAGAGTGAGCTCATGGAAATATTTCTTTTCTTTTCTTTTCAGGAAAGTGAAGCTTTCTGCTTCTATAACAAGTTCAGGTTTTGGAGTAAACATGATAGAAAATTGTGCAGGAATCTGAAGGTCTGATATTCTTAAACCTTTACATTGCTTTTGGAGCCTCAGTTTTCCCATCTGTACAATGGGATTGGTCTTCCCTTTCAGGATGGTTTCGGGGATGCGTAAGGTCACGTGGCCTGTCTCCGCATGCTGGGGGTGTTCAGTAAACATTAATTATTAGACACCTTGGGAGAGCGTGATCTGAGGGCAAGGCCGGCAGTGTCTGTCCACTGTAACATGTTGGGCTGACATCGGAGGTTGTAGGGGTGAGGGATCATTATGGTAATCATGTGCTTCACAGCATTAAGCAGGCCTTATATTCAAGCCTGCTGTTTGCGGTGCAGTCATAGCCGCCTGCGGTGGTAATTTTTACCTGGGAGAGGGGACATGCCCCTGACATCGTGCACTGGCATTTGAACTGGGGCCGTGGTTCTCACCTGTGGCTGTGCATTCGCGTCCCCTGGGGGCGTTTTTTACAAAGCCCGACGCCGGACCGAACCGCAGACAAGTCACGTCAGAGCCTCTGGGTGTGGGCCCCGTGGGCGGCGGGTTTTCCGGTCTCTCCTGTGCAGCCTCAGTTAGAAACTGCTGGGCTGGGCTGGATGGGGTGTGGAAGATTCTGCGGGGAGACCTAGGAGCATGTGTGCCAGATCCATGATCATTACCCCTGTGATGGGGCCTGGGCTGGGGTAGCGGGGTGAGGGGGAGGTGGGGGTGCTAGGGTAAGAACGACCTCAAGAGTCAGGGTTCCACTAAGCTACTTGCTTTGCTGTCTGCACAGCCAGCGTGGCTCATTTATGCAGCTGGACATCACGTCTTTTTAATCTTCTCAAAAAAAAAAAAAGTCATAAAAAATGAGAGTGGTTTACAATTGACTCTAGATTCTTATTTAAAAAAATGTACATGCTGTTCAGTGGGTTCTGATATCAGTCTCCTGTTTCTTCCTCCTGGGGGGTTAACTGTCACACTGAGATGGTGTGGTGACAGGAACTGATGGGACACAGTCCAGACCCCATTCAGGTTCCCACACGGGGCTCATGCCAGCTGGTTTGTGCTGGGATGGACCCGCTCCTCCAGGATCCTGTGTGTGTGTTTGTGGCGGAAGACCTCCCTAATGGCAGAAGGCAGGGTCAGAACTGATGCTGCGAGGTGAAGTAGCAACCAGGAAGGGGTCATTCACCTCCCTGGGCGGTGAGATTTCCGTTGCTTACATTTCCCCCTATTGCTTTGGCTGCCAGGAAGCTCAAAAGCGTTTTATGCTCATTAAAATAATGTAATTATCCTTTCCCTCTTTATAGTCTTCACACTGTTACTTGGCTTTCAGCTTCACTCTGATCTCAGACCTTTTTGAAAGTATTTGGGTTATAAAAATATTTATTTATTTATTTGGGTGGTTCCCTGACTGGGAGTCGACCCAGGCCGTGGCGTTGAGAGCACCGAAGCCTAGCCACTACACCACCAGGGAACTCCCTTAAAAATACTTTTCAAGGAAGTAATTTAAGTGCTGGACATTTGGGGGATTCCCCTGTGCCTTGGTATCTAATTGGAAAAGAGGTGCTCTCATCACATTGGAAAGAGGAGGTGGGTTGTTAGAGCTTCTTCTGCAACCCTGAACAGACGAGGGCCCAGGCCCAGGGTAGGACACACTGCTCAGGAGGTGAAGACAACAGGTTGGAAGGAGCCCCGCGCTCAGCGTCGAACGCACTGGAGTTGGAATCCTGGCTTCTCCATTTACTAGGTATGCGAACTCAGGCAGATTCGAAGCTCCTTGAGCCTCAGTTTCCTCACATATGAGATGGAGACCATCCTAGCTTTGCAGCTTTGTTGTGCGGGTTGGATGAGCTAAGGTACAAGCCCTCGGCATGGTGCCTGGCACTTAAACACTGTCAGTGGCATTTCCATCATGTTAGGGGTCAGCAAACTCTTTCTGCTCAGGGCCAGACAGTAAACATCTCAGGCTTTGAGGGTCTGTGGTGACTGCCATCGTAGGGTGAATCTGAAGGAGCGTGCGTGGCTGTGCTGCAGGAAGACATAATGAATTCCGGGCTGCAGTTGGCCGACTCCTGCTCTAGGTCACAAAGCCGGTCGGCTGTTTCCTGGTTTCCCAGTCCCCAGGGTCCCTCCCTTTGAAGCCACACTACACACCATCCGCCATGGGGACCGCACAGTGATTAATGTCATGCTGTCCACCTCCGTTTTCAGGTTTGGGTTTTTCCTAAGATTCCCGCTAAGGCAGAGTGTCAGCGTCGGTGTGAGATCTGGAGGAGGATTGGCGCGCCCCAGTTTCCTTTGGGCCTCGTCGTCCGGGTCCTCCGATGCACGTGGGGAAAAGCCTTCGGAAGCGCAGTGTTCTCGGGGCCTCCTTTGGTGAAGCCTGTTGGTGCCCAGGGCCACCAAGGGGTGGAGCCAGGCTCCCCGTGAATGTGGGAGCATCCTTGCTGGGAGTGTCACAGGGGTGACCGTCTGAACTAGGGAAGGAACCAGACTTTGGGGTCTAGCTGCCACCTGTAGCTTACGATCTGGAGTCACCAGCTGTCGGGGAGGCAGCGCATCGGGCTGCTGGCTCTGCAAGGTGCCTAAAATGTCACAAAACAAGAGATAAAGGACAGGGAGGTCCCCGATTCCAACTACGAAGGCTGACGTAAGAATTGCTGTGGATTGCATCCCCTTAACCACCCAGATTTTTGGTGTCCTAAATAATAAAAACAACTGGAAGGTGTTTCTAGAGTGTGTAGGAGATTTTCCTTTTCAGTTTTTTCTTTAATTAGACTTTTTATTTTGAGATAGTTGTCGATTCACAGGCAGTTGCAAGAACCAGTACAGGGAGATTCCATGTATCCTTGATCTTGTATTTTCCCCCAACGGAAATATTTTGAAAAAGTAGAGTACAAGATCAAAACCAGGATATCGATGGAGTCAAGATGCAGAACACTTCCATCAGCCCAGGGCCCCTCCGCTTCTGTAAGGGCGTTTTCAAATATAAGCTCTTATTGAATTTGGGGGCGTTCAGGTAGGGTGGCATTGCCAGCAGAGTGCTTCAGTGTTTTTAACGATTGCCTTTTCACGTACTCTCTGCGGCCAAGAGTCTTGTTTCCAAAAGCAGAATGTCTCCTTTCTGAATTATGGATAAAGGAGCTTTGTAATTGATTGTCTTCCTAAGAGGCAGCTCTAGTGGGTTCGCGGACTTGCCGCTTCCCTGGCCCCCCAGGGAGACACTGACCACTCAGCCTGGCAGACATTTGACCGAAAGGAATGATTCAGGGATGGTCACGAAGGGGAAATGTGCCCAAGCTCAGAATGTTACAATTGTAAACCATAGTTGCAGGCTCCTGAACGTGCTGGACCCTGGCAAAGCCTCTCTCTCTCGTCAGTGCAGAGGGTAACTGGTGACCCGCCCTCCACCGGTTCGATCACGTGCAGTTAAGTTCCTTTTGGGAGCTGCTGGCAGAAGTGGGTGAGCGCCAGCTGCTCCTCAGCATCCTTGCTGCTGGGATGTAAAGAAAGCAAGCTGCCAATCAAATCCCGCCACATGCAGATGTGTGACCTTTAGTAAGATAAAAGAAGTCCTAACGCTTTGTCCTGTCAGGTGTTCTGAGCACAGCTTGCGGGAAAGATCGACTCAGGGTAGAATTGATGACACTCACGTGTCCGGATTCAGTTCACCTTACAATCAGGATCAGGCGTCAGACCCACCAGCCGGGCTCAGGGCCATTTGGGGGTGAGGCCTGGGCACCATCCCTGAGGATGCGGGATCCAAGATTCTCTCACTAGTCCCCCCAGGTGGGGACAACCTCTATGGTATCTCAGCCTTTCCACATGTCTCAAATGCTGCTGTTTTCATCAGTGAGAGTTCATTTCCAACGCCCAGTGTGCTAATTACAGAGTCACTAAGTTACTAGTCAACACACCTCATTCTGCAGGTTAGCGAGTCCCTAATGTTGATGGACACACATGCACACACGCGTGCACACACATACACACCACACTGTCTATGCTGAAAGCTCAGAGCAAATCAGAGGCATCCTAAAAGTAGTTAGCAGGACAGGCTGGGCTTCAGAATACAACCTCTAACGCTTAAAAGATGTCAAACTCTGGGATTTTTTTATTTTTAATGCTCTGTTTCCCCACCTATGAAATGGGGATAAAATCTACCTCCAAGGGTTACTGTGAAAGCTCAGTAAACATTAGCTGCTATTGTTACGTGAAAAACAAAACAACAAAACACAAGAACCTCTCAGCTTTCTTCTGCCTCCACTGGTATGAGCAAGGCCTGTGCCCACCTCCAACACCATCCCGTTGGAGTTCATCATATAAATTCGGAGGGGGGAGGGGAGGATACAAACATTTAGTTCATAACTGTCCCATTTTCTGAGATTGTGATGCTGGAGAGTTTGGGAAGCCCCAAAATTCTGATTAGGGTTTCCTGGCGGTGCTTTGAAGGTGGCCCTGAAGAGTAGCTGCAGTTCAGGGTAGGGGATTAAAGGGGAAAAAAGCAATCCTTGAATAAATAATACAGTCACGTGAATCAAAATTCAAAAAGGATCCGAGATGCTATGTTGAAGTTCTCCCGCCCACCTCTGTCGCCAGCTGCCCAGTGCCTTCCCCAGAGACACCCCTTTCCCAGGGCCGGCACGTCCACACACAGAGCACGGGGCTGTGTGGTGGTGCGTGCATCTCACGCAGGGAGAAGCCCAACATACTCACTGCTCTGCACCTTATCTCGCTTTCGAAGGCCAGCCCAGGTCATGTGTAAGTGAATGTCCGGGGGTTTTCACTCTCGAGTCTGCGTGGTGTTCTGTTATACCAGTGGGCTGTGTTCAGCTGGCTCCCGAGGGAGCCGGGCACGTGAATTGTGCAGATGAAAGGGGGCAGAGAACAGCGTGGTGACAAATGGCTTACAAGTGGAGTTGCTGGGCTGAGGGCCTGTGCATTTGTGACTTTGGCAGATGGTGCTGAATGGCCCTCCATGAAGCACGTGCCAGGGACAGCCTCTGTCCCAGGAGCCAGGAATGAGACACCCCATTGGGTTACAACTTGTCGAGGTGGCTCTGCCTCGCCCTGTAGCTGGAGTCACGCTGAGCGATTAGAGTGGTGTGGGCCCTCTGAGCCGGGGAGGACTCCAGAGGAGGTGTCCTGAGTGTGGGAGCTTGGCAGGACGTCTCTCTACTCGTGGGTTCCTCTTGGGGCTCACCCTCCCTCATTGTCCCGTGACTAGCTGCTGTCCCGTGCTTCTTTGCTCGTGGCTGTGCATGGGCTCCTCGGAGGTATGAGGACTGAATCACACCGTGTAGTCACCGGGCGGGTACCCAGTCCGAACAGGACACGTGGAAGTCCTCCATGGTCATCGCTCCTGAAAACCAGAGTGAGCACGTCAGGATGTGCACCGTGGCGAAGCTTCGCCGTGAGACACGGGCTCTGACACCGGTACGCCTGAGGTAGAACCGCACAGCCGTTACTTAGCGGCTCTGTGACCTTGGGCGAGTCCTTTGACCTTTCTGTGCCTTAGCTTCTCTAGCTGTAATGTGGGGATGGTGATGACCCTGCCCAGGTTGTTGTGAGGATTTAAGGAATTAATAGATGGACATCGCACAGCACAGTGCCAGGAACGTAGGACGTGCTCAGTAAACGGTGGTGGCATTGACCGTGCCCTTGTCCCTGGCGAAGCTTCAGCAGGCCCCATGGATACAGGATGAAGTCTGCGCTCTGGGATCTGTCTCCTGTTCTCCTCTCTGACTCCTCTCCTGTCCTTCACCTACCTGACACCCAGGTGTGCCTGTCACCATCACACGCACATACTGGCTGTGTGTCCGTGAGGATCTAACACTCAGCTGTAACCCTTCGCGACTCGCACAGTACAGAGAGCACTTTGTGAATGAATTGCAGATGATCTGATGCTAAGTATCACTGTATAGAGATGATCTGATGTCACTCTAGGCTTCGAAGATAACTAAAGGTGGGGCATTTGCTTGTGTTGAGGCTGAGTGGAGTTATTTCCTTTGTATTTTGCTCGATTATATTTCTAGCTTTGATGAATATTAAGATGGTAATTACGTTCTCCCTTCAGTATTAGAACCACATTCCTTAGTTTCTTGAGACTTACTTGGCCTCTTTCATCAATGAAGTTCAAGTCAATATTACAGCCTTTCTTCAAGGATGAGATTAGGACCGTCTCTGGGAGAACTCTGTATGATTAAGATCTAGGGAGAAGTTCTTTTATAGTCAATAAAGATCCAGACGGAAAGTTTGGTTGCAAGAAGGAATCGATATCCTAGTGTAAAACCAGAAATTGGCCATCTTGATTAAATTTCATTTAGGAAATTTAACTATAGAGGAATACGTGATGCGTTTCAGGACTCTAAGGTATGTACACCCACGTTCATAGTTGCATTATTCACAATAGCCAAAAGGTAGAAAGAGACAAAGTGTCTGTTGATGGATGAGTAGATAAAATGTGGTCTATCCATACAATGGAATATTACCCTCAGTTTTAAAAAAGAAGAAAATTCTGATGCATGCTGCAACGTGGATGAACCCGTGGGACATTACGCTAAGGAAATAAGCCCATCACTAAAGGACGAATATTGTATAATTCTACGGGATACCCGGAGCAGTCAAATTCATACAGACAGAAAGTGGTTAAGATTTTATGTTGTGTGGACTTCACCAGTTTTTAAAAGTTTTTCAAAGAATATGTGTTGTGTTTCAAAATTATGACACGTGGAGAGAGTCGGCGTCACCCTGTCTTAGACAGCTTTTGGCGGAATGAAATAAACGGAGGTGAAGTCTCACCCACAGAACTCCTTACCACACAAAGCCAGGCATGAACAAGGTTTGTTTCGGTAAGTCACGTCTGAGAAGATGCTCCTGCAAAGCCTGCTGCGGGAGGCTGCTTTGCGAAACGGAGTGGCCTGGAGAGAGAAATGAAAGTTGGTTCTTTCTACTGGAAAATTCTCCTCTTCCTGCAATCACTGTTTCTGTTCTGCCCAGGGGAGACTTCCGGTGCAAACGGGGTGCAGGGAACTAGGAAGGGAAGAGTCTGTTCAGATAGGCCAGTTACGTGTATTCACTGGGTCCTTGCTCACCCATCTGCAGGGCAGATGACGGTGACTCATTCTGAAGCATGCTTATTTCTAATTAAGTTGACCCTTGACCATGATGGAAAGCCATGGGTTTCCCTGTTTGAGAGCACGTGCTGAAATCCCATTCCATAGAACAAACCTTCTTTGCTGACCCACAGCAGAGAATATATTGTTCTGTGGGTGCCAAGGGACTGGCGTCCAGGGGTGGGGGGTGAGGCACTTGGCCGGGCTGCCCAGTGGCCACAGCTCCGCGGGCCTTACCTGACTTAGTCGGATGAGCTCACATGTCCAGTGGCCTCCCAGGAAGCTCTGCTGGAATGTCCTGCAGGCACCTCCAGCTTAACAGGCTCAATGCCAATTCTTGGTGGGCTCCTGCCCCCCACCCCCGGTCCCCTGCCTGTCCTAGCTCTTCACATCTCGGTGTCTGGGTTCACAAGCCAGAAGGTCAGTGTCCTTCAATCTGGCACCCCACCCATCTGACCCTTCTGCCTCCAGAACGTACCCTAAATCTGTCCCCTTATCTCCATCTCTCCCCACCTCACACCCCCCCAGTCCTAGCTGCCATCCTCCCTCCTGTAGTCTAGGGTGGTGACCTAGTCCAGGGGCCTTGTCCCCTCTAGTCTGGCCTAGGAGCCTCACCCGAGCCTGCGGAGATGTCTGGTTGCTCAGTGGGCTTCTCCAGGCGGGCAGGAAGGCGTCGTGCTGTCCGTTCCTCTGTACAGCGGGATGATCTGTTAAAAGTTCTTAAAAGAACCAGCTATTAACTACACATGCAGAAATGTGTATAAAACATAAATACAGGTATAGCAGACTCCCCGTTAACCGGAACTCAAGCAACTGGCAAAGACACTCTGCTGGCATGGAGAGTCTGCTGTATAAGAGATCATTATGAAGTGGGCACGCGTGCAAAGATCACTCAGGACAAGAAACAGTGCAGGGGCCCCCAGAAGCTCCCCAGCCTGCTTCCTGCCAGTCACACCTCTTTGCCTTCAGTAATCGCTTTCGTGACCTAGATGTCGTGAATCACACTGTCTTGCATTGCAGTTAGCAAAACAAATCCGTTACATTGACTTTAAGAAACCTTTATGTGGAGTTGTACTGAAGGACACGCACACACGGGTACACACACATCTGTTTTCTCTACTCAGAGTTAGTTTGGTCCACATGTTCCTTGTAGCTGTAGTTCATTGTCATGATTATTTCATACAATGGAATACTGCAAGCTTTATTAATCTTTGGTTGTTAGACATGCAGTTGTTTCCTTATGGGGCGAATACCAGTAATGTCCCTGTGTACATCCTTTTCCGTGTTGGCTGGTCCACGTGCCTACCCCATTTCTGGGGTGACACCTGGAACCAGGATTGCAGAATGAGACTGCCAAGCAGTTTCCCAGGGCGTTTGTGTCAATCTGTACTTCCTCTAATGGCATTGTGAGTTCTAGTTGCTCCATATTCTCAGCAACGCTTAGTGTTGGTGGCCTTTCTGGGTGTATGGAGTGGCATCTCATTGGGGTTACACTTCCCTGATTTCTAATGAACTCATCAGTCCAGCGGCCACTTGGTATCTTCCGTGTGATGTGACTGTTAATATCTTGTACTCATTTTTCTGTCTTACTGATTTGTAGAAGTTGTTTATGTATTTTGAATATGAGTTCTTTGATTTTTGCTACAAATACCTCCCCGTCTGTGGCTTGCCTTTTTACTCATAAGGGTGTCCTTTGATAAAGAGACGACTGATTGTAATATAGTCAAATGCATTTGTCTGTATAGTTAGTAGTCCTGGTGTTTTGTTAAATGTTGATCACAGAGGTATTCTCCTACTTTATTTTCTAAAACTCTTCAGTTTTTCATTTCTTTTCCATTTTGTAATTCTAATTCTGTAATTTGATTTCTCGGAATGTTGTAGGAGGTGAGTTCAATGGCACGTTTTCTGGTAGGTAAGCCCAATATCCCATTAATGAGGGTGACTGTTGTAAAACGTACATCATGTCACGTTACCCCCTTACCTTTCGCTTACCCTGCTATATAGCCTTCTTAGCTACAGTCGTAATTTTCAAACAGGCCAAGTTCATTTCCGCCTCAAGGCCTTTGCACTTGCTGGCTTCTCCCTGGAATTCTCCTTTCCCAGAGTTTTGCCTGTGTCATCTTCGTATCTTTGGTATCAATAGCCCGCTCTCAGACAGCCTTCTCTGTTTACCCAATGGCTCCCTCCCTCCATTACTCTTTCTCCTGTATTGGAAGCATTGGTCAGCGTTTTAATGCTTTTTCTTTCCCTCTCCCCATGAGAATATCAGGTCTTTAAAAGCAGAAATTGACTGGCTTGTCCTCTGCTGTGTGCCTGGTCCCTAGACAGAGCCTCGCTAACAGGAGATGCTCATTGGTTGTTGAAAGACTGAACTCACCAGAATTTTGTGAAATGAGAACTTTTGTGAAAAAAACCACCCAGTGCCATAAAGGACTTTTGGGACATTTGAGAAGGTGATTGATGTGTGTTGTGAGGATTTTTCCTTCTTTAACGAACACTTACATTGTGCTTGCAGGTACTAGGCACTATTTTAAATTGCTTACAAAATAGGTAGCGCGTGCGTGCGCTCTCTCTCTCTCTCTGGAGATTGGCAGGTGTCCCTGGAGTGTGACGGAGTCTACTGTAGTGTCTTCCAGGGTGTTCCATGGAATTATAAACCCTGAAGGGGGTCCTTGGTAAAGGGCATTGGGGAACGTTGTGTGTCTTGTGTCCTTCGGAGAGTCGCAGCCCACATTCTCACAGTAAGGAGAAAGCCTGCAGGAGGGGAGTGCTCCTGCTGAGCCCAGCTTTAAGATGAAGACACCCCACTTTCAGTATGCCTATTATTAGTGCTCTGTGGACACATTCAGGACTCACACTATGACCAGTAAAATAGTTTATGGATATTTAAAAAAGTAAGGGGAAAAGACATGTAAACACAACTATTATTGAAGTTTTGGTATATTTCCTCCTAGTAATTCTGTTATGCATGAGGTTTCTTTAAACATAGCTGATTATGTCGAATGGTTTGCTATCCTGTTTCTTCTACTTAGCATTTGATTCATAAATAAACTTTGTTTTATCATCTTTGAAAAGTTTACTTTTTATAATCTCATTATATCCTAAAAAGTGACTATACCACTAAGAAAGCCAAACTGTTTACTTGAATTGTTGGATTTCTAGGTGGTTTCTGACTTTCGCTCTTGTAAATAAATAGGGTTAAAGTATATGTCTTCTGTGCATAGTTGTTTCCTTAAGATACTTCCTGGAAATGGAATTACTCGGGCATAGTACACACACTTTTGAGGCCTTGACCTATCAAACTGCTTTCCAAAAGAATTGTGCCAGTTTGCCATTTCTAGGGTATAAAATTCTTCCTTGTTTTTCAACAAACTTCAGTGACCCATTTTTCATCAGGACGTTCTATCACAAGGTGGATGACTGGCGCCATGTTTTTGTGTCGTTACCACGAAACTAGCTTCCCATGTAAAGAGTCCAGACTATTTCTCCCCCATTTCAGTTTTGTGGCTTCTCTCTTCTATAGAGTAAATACTGGGTATATTTGTTACTTGACTGTCTGGGGATTTTGTGGTCATACAACAAAGATGGATCGTGTTATTTAAACCGAGTGAGGAAAGGCCTGATGAGGTACTGAGATTCAGTATCCTTCTGGGAGTGGGGGTGCACAGGAGCTGGGCCCTTGGTATGGGGGTGCCTCCCTTCCTGGGCAAGCGCAGTCCAGCCTCTGAGGCTCCCCGGAGGGTCTGTACACATTTCCTTCTGTCCACCATCAAGCAGGAAGAGAATATGGGTGTATTTGTTCCAAGTCATCCATGTTTTAATACACCTTGAAGACACTACCCCCGGCCCCGCCACCCCAAACCTCCATAGTCCAAATGGAAAAATCTAAAATGAAGCGATTTCAGGCATTTCAACTGGTTAGAGGAGAAGCATTTTGGACAGCGTTGCCTACCCAGAGTCTATGATACTAAAGCTTCGTATTTCAGCGCTGCGTGCCATTCTCTTCGATCCTGACAGAAGCCCCGTGGGGGACAGAGGAAATGGTCCCTGTCCAGGTTATGGACGAAGTGGTGCCCCACTGGGCAGGGGAGGGGGTGCTCACTTCCTGGCCTGTCCGTCACCACCACGGGGTTTGTAAGCCCTCCGACCGGGACTGTCCTTCGGTCCGTGTTTCTGGTGCTGGCACACCGCTCATCCTCTGCCTGGTTTGGGCCATTTGCCGACGTGACCCAGCTAGTAAGCGGCGGCTTGGCCCCTGGACCGGGCCATCTTGCCCTTGGCACCGCCAGGCTTCCAGAGCCTCTCTGTGTTCTCTGGCACAACACTCTCCAACGCCTAGCCTGGCTGCACATGTCGTCCTTGCGTTTCAGGGGACCTGCCGCTGGCGGGTGAAAGTCATTAGAATAAAGCAGTCAAGCCTTTTAAGTATTTGCAGTGAAAGGGAACGTTTTAGTCTCATAAAAAGCCATGGTGTTGCCACGCGCCCGGCCTCAGCTCCCAGGTAAGGAGGCGTCGGGATGGAAAAAGACACAAGTGTTCACGGCCAAAATGTGCCCGTGGCTGTGGAGCATGTCACAGGCTCTCCTACAGTTGGCATTGTTCCCCACACGCTTCTCATCTCGGGGATGTTGACTGATTATGTAATAGAGTTTTTTTTTATGCTGAAGATAGCATTTGAAACTGCGAAAACATTCCTTGCACTAGCTAAAATGTACACACACACACACACACACACACACACACACTTTAAATATTCGGCTTCAGGCATTCTCCTTGGGAGATGTCACCGGGGTAGAGAAGCAGAGCTGGGTAGCATAGAGGGCTGGGAGGGTGAAACAGGGGGTAGCTGAATTAATTTTCTTAAAACCCTAACATCTCGGCCACATGAATTTCTGGTTGCTAAGTTGCTTTGTGAAAATAAAGCAAGTGCAGGTTGAGCTGGCCAGCAGAAGGA
This sequence comes from Lyroderma lyra, assembly GCA_004026885.1. NCBI lineage: Eukaryota > Metazoa > Chordata > Mammalia > Chiroptera > Megadermatidae > Lyroderma > Lyroderma lyra. The sequence goes on along the minus strand of PVJL010002497.1, from coordinate 108,340 downwards.
AGGGAGAGCTTTCAAAGGCAAGGGCAGCGTGACCAGATTTGCTCAGTCAACAAACTCAGCAACACTGATCTTTGCCAGGCGCTGGGGACAGCGATAAAATAGAAGTCCTTGCCCTCATGATGCCACAGTCCAGGGTGTCGAGGGAAGAGAAATAGAACACAAATACTGCGTGTGTGGTGGCAAAAACAAAGCAGGTGCTAATCATGGAGGTTGGGAGTGGAGGAGTCCCAGTGGCTCGGATTCGAGTTGGCGGGGCCAGGGTGGGGCGGGGTGTGTCCGGGTGTGGGGGCGTGTCCGGGGCGGGGCGTGTCTGGGGCGGGGCGGAGCCGAGCGGGCAGGTGGGGCTATGAGCCTGGCTTTAATTTGAGGTCTCCATGGGTCTTCCGGGTAGAAGCAAGTGCTTAGCTGGTGGCTGGAGATGGAGCCTAGCGAGACAGGGGCTGCATGTGGGATCTTAGTGGGGTGTGTGGGGAGGGGGCGGACAGCAGCCTCTGGGACGGGCCGGAGGACCCTGTGGGTTCCTGGCCGTCGGGTCCTCAGGGAGGATTTGTTGAGGTAGCTAAGCTGAGAATGGCCTGGAGCACGGGGAAGGTAGCGCAGGGGTTGCTCCCTGACCCGGTGACGGGGACGGCAGGCCTGGGGCTTTCGTGTCCTTTCTTGGGTGGGCTGAGGTGGAAACCCCAGGCTTGAGCTTCCCTGGTCCAGTCCCAGCGTGAGTCGGGTGGTCCTGGGTCTGTCCTCAGCGACCTCTCAGCTCTCTGCCCTCTCGGTAGCGCAGGCCGCTCCAGCCTTCTCCGTATTGCTCCTCCGGGTCCCTGGAGAGAGTCTGCAGGTTTCCTTCCCCAGAGGCCTGACTGGCGGGCACCTCGTCTTCCCAGACCGGGTTGACGTCCGGCCCCTTCCCGGGCTCTTCATCCCTGTGCTTCTCCTCTCATTTCAGTCCTTCCCCTCCTTCGGAACCCTCTGCTCTCTGCTGTCCCAGCGTCCACCTCCTGCTGCTCAGAAGCAGACCGGGGGTGGGCAGATGAACCAGTTGGACACCTGTGGGTTGAACGGACCCCATTCAAGTTCACTATCAAGTCATTCAGCCAGCAAATTCACACAGCCACTGACCCAAGTGCGCAGCCATGAACGGGAGTCTGGAGGTCACGGCAGACATGGTTTCTAACTTAGGAACTTCTAGGGAAGGGGAATGTTTCCTGAAGTCCTCGAGCCCCCCGCCCCCTGCAAGGCAGCACTGGCATCTGTGCTTTGCAGGGTGAACTCGTAAAGGGAGGGGCAGCCTCCCGGTGCTCCTGCTACTGCGTCAGCAGCCCTGGGCGGCGTGCCGGCCGCCGGCCGGGAGGGGGCGCTCTGCGAGGCACGCCCGAGGGGCTGCGGCCCCGCTGAGTGTCTCGCTGCTGTCCGCCGCGCCTTTGCCAAGCCCTAGTGGAGGCCACTTGGGGTGCGTGGGTGGATTTTGGTCCCTGCTAACAAGGAGGACGAGGAAGAAAGCGGAGGAAGAGAAAATGCCCCGCGTTATTCAGACATCGACTGTCTCCCTCTTTCCTGGCTGCTGCACTGTGACGTGGGAAGACCGCAAATCGGACCGACTGCCGCTCAGCGGGGGACAAGCCTGTCCCCACCCGAGTCACCGAGGTAACGGTTACAGGACGTGAGGGTAACGCAGGCCCGCTCAGGGCTGAGCACGGAGTCAGGGTGCAGGGGTCACTGCCGTGTGACACCTCCGTCGGACAGTGACTGCCCGTGCGCCGTCCGAAGGCTGGTTTGCGCGCTGGGCGGTCCGCCAGCCTCCAGCTCACGGCCAGGGGCTGCCGCTTGAGCAGCACTCAGAGCTGCGAGGAACTTGACTTTCGACGGCGGAGGCGTGGATTCAGTGCTGGAGGCTTTGCTCTCCATGCGGCCGAGAAATCGTCCTTCTGCGAGCTCTCGCTGTCCTGTCCTGAAATCTCCGGAAGTCCTCCTCGCCCTCGGGATGAAGCAGAACCACTCAGCCTGTGTCTGGGGCCCCTGGCTCTGGCCTGCTGCCCTGGCTCCATCGCACACAGCCTGCGGGTGTTTGCAGCCCACTGAGCCACGGGGTGTCCCCTGACTGTGCCCCCTCCATGCTTCCTGGTCGCCTGGGCATGCATTGCCGTCTCTCCTGGGCATGGCGCCTTCCGCGCATCCTGTCTGGTGACTTCAGCCTCAGCAGCGCCTCCTGACACTAACGTTGCTGACTCCCTCAGGCGGAGTTACTTATTCTCTCTGTTTTCCCACTACTGCCTTCATAACCTAATTAGATTATAATTATGAGTGTCACATAATCAGCTTATCATGATTAGCTGTCTTTCCAGACGTGCTGTGAGCTCCTCAGCTCACCATTCAGCACCCAGCAAGTGGCTGGCTGTGATGGTCCCAAACCTTCAGGGGATGGGCCGAATCCCTGGTGGTCGTCATGACCTCCTTGGGTGACCTCCCAGGTGGGGGTTGGGAAGGACAAGAGGAAGTAGCTGGGAAAGCCCCAAAGGAAAGGGCCTGCAGTCGCTGCCCATGAGGATAAGAGGAAGGGGCACAGAAAGCTCGAACAGTTCTCCATAAACAGGCAGGACGCACGTGTGTGTGCACAGACAGCAAGCCTGTGAAGGCATAGGGAGCAGACAGGATGGTGGTGGCTGTGGGCACAAGGAGGTGACACGGACCACACGGCCTCATGGAAAACTGCCTTTGCTCACTTGCAACCGTGTCACTGGAGGCCAGAGCAGGAAGGAGTGGGAAACGCGAATGCACCCGTGCTGTTCTCTTGGCCAGGCTCGCCCTGCCCCAGTCTTCCCGGGGGTGGCGTCCCGCCTTCAGGTCTCTTGTCCCTGATCACCCAGAGGGACTCAAAGCTCCTCCGTCTGCCCACTCTGGACGACAAACTGCCCTAGTGATCAGCGTGACTGTGGCTCCTGCTTAAGTTAGCGGAACCGCAAACTACCCAGCACAGACCAGGTGCTTCCTAAGTGTTTGGTGAATGGCGCTGTCTCCTGCCCTGCTCCCCGCACCCCTGCCTTTTGAGGCCCAGCAGCCTGCTTATGAAATGCAGCACACCCCATGGGTCCCTTTCTCCCTGCCTTGCTCCTACCCCTCCCTCTGTGGGACCCTCCTCCTCCCTCCCAGTCCACCCAGCTTAGTGTATGTGGCACCTCCCTCACGGAGGCTTCCTGGATTCTCCACTGTCGGAACTGGCCCCCCACCCCCACAGCATAGCCGGTGAGGTAGGCAAACCTGCAGTCCGCCCACCGCCCTGGCCTGGGGGCTCCCTGAGGACAGCATCCACCTGCTTGTCATTGGCTGATGGGTAACACATCAGCGGGAACTTGCTGTGCTCACGGGAATGTTCGAGTTACTCTCAATTCATCCCTGAGTCTTTGGAGCCTTGATGAGATTGGGTCTGCTGGCTCTTAAGTATTTGGAGGCCTGCTGTTGTCTTCTGACCCTCCTTTTGGAGCGAGCTGGATAGGCTTGTAGTTCATGCTCAAGGCCCCGATGTTGGACGGGCGGGCTTCGGTGGGCACCCCCACTCCCTGAGCCCCAGCATTGATGAGGAGGATAAGCTGGGGCGTGTGGGTACTGGTTGGTGTTTCTCCCTTTTTCCTGGGCCCTCCGCCCCATTCTCCCATCCAGCACGTCTCAGCTAGGACATGGACTAGCCATTACTTTGTCCCCAGGGCCTGAAGCTCAGAGGGAGCTCAGTATAGGACCGAGCCAGCCGTCCCAGGGTCCTAAAATCCCCCGTGGTTTGCGCTATGACACAGAGGTCCCCAGCAGGTCGAAGATGACTTAATGGCAGCCCATTCACTGATTACTCACTGTGTGTCCACCACCGTGCTTGGAATTTTATGTATATTAACTATTCTTTTTACTTTTTTAGCTTTATTATAGTATCATCGACCTGCACAAAAATTCACTCATTGTAAGTGTACAGATGGAGAGTTTTGGTAATTGTGTAGAGCTGTGTAACCCCACTGTAATCAAGGTGTAGAAATTTTCTTCACCCCCCCCCACCCCCAATTTCTTCATGCCTACTTGCATTCTATCCCTCCCTGGCCCCTCATCAGATATTTTCTCTTCCTTCTGGTTTGCTTTCCTCTCACTTACTTGATTGTGAGAATACAGTATACGGTACATATTGCATACAAAACAGACGTTAATCGGCAGTTTGTTATCGTTAAGGCTTCCGGCCAATGGTAGGCTATTAGTAGTTGTGTTCTGGGGGAGTCAAAAGTTAGACACAGATTTTCTGCTGCATGTGGGGCACCGGCCCCCCTACTGCCCTTGTTGTTCAGGGGTTACTTGCATGTGCAGAGCTGCCCATGATTTCGCCCCCTGGTCAGCCCAAGAGAAGGGATCTAAAGGCCTGAGATCCCCACCGAAACAGCCGATTGCCCTGCAGTGAGACCTTCAGCCGCCAGCCTCACCTGCATGTCCAGTGTTTTGGGGCCATCCCAGTGGCCAAGCATCACCCCACTTTTCGGGGTGGGGGCCTTGACTTTGCAAGACAAACAGAAGCAATTTGGAGGCAGCCAGCTGTGCAGGAAGTGGGGGGAGAGGAAAGTTGGGGGTAGGCCTGTCTTCCCAGGATGCAAGTTGACCAGTTGCGTTACCTATGTAGCATTCTTGCCAAGAGGTTTAGTATGGATGTAATCACAAGGGAGCCGATGGACCCATATGTGGAATCATCCAGAAACTGACAGAGACCTCAAAGATGTGAGCGAGAAGCAGAAAGAAGTTGGCCCTGCTCTAGAGTAAGACATGACCACTACGTGCAGTGATTGGATCCAGACCGGGAAAAGCTCCATCTGTCGTAGGGAATCATTGTGAGAACGTGGTATGTCTCTCTGAAAGGCTTTTTAAAAAGCGACATAACCACCGTTACTGCGTGCTAGTGCTGTAGCTGAGAAACGATCTGCTTTTATTCTTTATTCACACTGGACCTGGGTCCCCACTGCCTCCTTGGGGAAAAGAGACCCCAGCCAAAACACAGAGAGAACCTCAGAAAGTTATTTTGCCTTCGTCCTTTTGCTAGGCACAGGTTCTGGAGATGGAAGAGTGGTTTCTGGGACGTACAGGAATGATTTTGGCCTTGCATGAGTTTTACCCCACTTTTCCTGAGCCAGGCAGGGACCCCATGCCACCTTTAGGCCTGCACTTATGCTGAGGAGGCAAGGAGGGAGCACTTGTGTCACTAGGGCCACCTGTGGAGGGAGCTTTGCATCCCGGTCTCCTTCCAGTGGGGTTCCTGCTAAATAGAGAAGACGGGGGGGGGGGGGCGTTGAGAGCCCCCTCAGGCAGTGAGGGACAGGCCAGGGTCAAGCCCAAGACCATCTTAAAGGGCCTGACTGGTCATGGGTGTATGAGCTGTTCGTCCCTTGGACGGTGGCATCAAAGCACAAAGCTAATCTCCATGGAAGAGCTTTTCTGTGCAGGCTTCCCATGCCCAAGGCCTCGCCCATAGGTGGGTGTCTGTCAGGTCGCCCCTGGGCACCGGGCACCCAGTTTGCAGAGAGCTCAGGCACTGCAGAGAAGGCCCCAGCTCCACCTGCCCTTCCTCAGCTCTCTGCAGCACCGGCCTCTGTCACTTTTCCTCATTATGCTCAGCGTTGGAGAGCTGAGTCTGAATTTTAATTCGTGCTCTTCATATATTGAGCCTTAAAATGTAGGGCATTTCAGCCTTGTATCACACAAGGTTAGGGACCTTTAAACATTGGGTGCAGTGTTTTGCAATTGGTGTGCTTGCCCTATTTTTGTTAATAGATCTTTAATTCTCTTTAAACATTTGTTCCTATCTTTTGGTTTTATTAAATTTTGAAATGCACATGTGTTTCTGAGTCCTCTGGGTAACAAAATGTCAACAGATTATAGGATTCATTTCTTCGTTGCCTGCCAGCCTGCAGAGTTACAGCACTAGCCCAAATCTGATTAGAAGTGCGGTTATGATCCCCCCGACCCTTACCCTAGAGCCTCTAATAATAAGACCAGGGAAACGTGGAATTATAATAAGTCAATGATTAGGTTCCCCTCAAATAATTCAGCTTTTTACCACGTTCCTTTGCGGGGATTTTGGGCGTGGTAGCATAAGTAGAACTCAACCCTTTATTCCAACACTGCTGTGAACTTTCTTACATCTTGTTAAGCCTTTGAGGGTGTGCGTGCTGCATGTTTCTTGGCTGTGCAGGAGGAGAATTGCTGGGTCATGGGAATGAGCTTGGACGTCTTTCACAGACACGACCAGATGGTTTTCCAAAGTGCAGCACTTGATGCTCCCGCCAGACGTACAGAGTCCTTGTGACTTCATCTCCTGACCTGCGTGTCTCTTCTGGTATCTTGTGATTTTAATAGGCATTTCCCCTGACGACGAATGGTTCTGAGTACCTTTGCGTGGGCGCGTTGGCTATCTGATGTCTCCCCCCCCCGCCCCCCTGGTGTGTCTAGTCCACTATTAGATTCTTTTTCTGATTTATGTCTGGGTCCTTTCTCGAATAAGCGCACTGCGAGTATCTTCTGACCCCTGTGCATTTAATTTTCACTCTCGTACTGGTGATGTCTTTTGAATGGATGTTTTTCATCTTAATACATTGAAGTTAATAATGACATCAACGAAGGAAATGTGTTTATTAGCCATGGAGCAGAGTTGGTACGTTAGGGAGAGGAAGGCTAGTGCTGTGGCCAGTGTGGTTTGTAAGGGATTAAAACCCCTCCACATACCTTTCTTTTTTTAATGTGTAAGAGTGAGGCCCAGTCCTTGCCCACCAGCAGTGTCTAACTCTGCGGGAGACCGGAGTGGTCTGGATGGAGCCGAAATGCCCTGCAGCGTGCAGAGGGGGCCCTGGGAGCTGCAGGGGAGGAGTTAGGGTGCCGCTCCAGGAGGGACATGGCATCCAAACTCAGCCTTGAAGAAGGGACATGACTAAAAATGTCGGAGAAGAAACTGCAAGCTAAGCCAGCATTTTGAGAAAAGCACAGATATAAAGGTACATGCTGCACTTGGGGATTAAAAGGAAAGAAAAGAGGGACGGTGGTGGTGGTCTCAGAAGTTCCGCTCCGCTCCGAACCCAGAGGCAGAGGCGAGGCCCAGAACGTGCCTCCTCCCTGTGGGGCCGGGGCTGCTGGGACAGCCTGTGAGGGGAGCACCAGGCTCCCCTAGGGTCTCCCCCTTCCTGTCTTTCCCACCCCAGGCCTCTGAGCCCTTGCCTGGGGACAAAGGAGCTCTGGAGACAGGAGGCCAGGGACGCTGATGTTCTCTTCATGGTCTGGATTCTGTTTGTGCCATCTTGGCACCTGCCCAGTTTGATGGGACTGGGGCTCGGGGCTCGTTCCCATGGGGGCCAACAGTCATGCTTGACACTGCTTGGCCGCATCGCCCCCCAATTCCCCATCCCGCCCTCGCTGCGGCAACCACAGCGCCACTTCCTGCCTTTGCCCAGCCCGCGCCCTGCGGCTGAAGGACTTCACGTGGTCCTCACGTGGTCCTCTGTCTCCCCACTGTGGTGGCCCCCTTCCCACCTCACTGTGCCCTGCTCTGTTCTCTGCGTGAAGCTGGGTCTCACGAGACTATGGGGATAGGTCCCCTGCCCCACCAGCAGATGCTCGAGGGCACAGACTTCACCCGCTCACACAACCCCCAAGGCCCGTAATTGTCCCTGGCATGTGGCAGGAACTCGGAAATACTGCAGGGACGGGGACGCAGACACCTGAAGCCACCAAGTGGGTCCTCTGCAGGGTGGCAGAGTGTGAATCCCACACCTCATGCTCTATCAATGCCCTCTGTCCTCATCCGATAGAGAACTAGGAGGGGAGTTGTAAGCTCTATGGGCCAAGCCGAGTTTCCTAGGAAGTGGCCGTTGGTGCTTACCCCTCGTAATCCGTGGGCCGTGGGCAGTTGTACAGGGGTGGGGAGTTGGCACTTGGCTGCATTTCCCGGCCTCAGGCAGGATCTGCCCTGAGGAGACCACGTTCTGCCCTGACTTGGAGCCACATGTTGCCACAATGGCCTCAGGCCCAGGCCAGGCTCACAGGAGTGCAAGATGGCCCTTTGCGGGGGAAGGACAGGTGTCTGGGCAGACACTGTCAACAGCCAATCCTGAGTACCTGTGACTTTGTTTCCCCATGCCCGTGGGCCTTCTCTGAATGGTCAGAGCAGGAGGCGCTGCTTTTCTCAGATCCTGGACTTCATGGTAACAGCTGTGGAATCACTGCCTGGGCGGGCGTCCACTTTGGAGGCACGTGCGATTCATCGGCTCCAGAAGGAACGTGGGCTCCTGCCCAGGGTCACACACGACGCAGCCTGCAGGCGAGTCTGTGACCCTGCCTGGCGGAGGGACCCAGGCTCGGTGTCCGGTGGGCAGGACAGAGGCTGTGGAGGCACAAGGGGCTCAGGTCAGACCCCGGGTGCTGCCACCTGTGAGTCGATGACTGTGGACAACAATGGAAGTGACCCCTCTAAGCATCAGTTATCTCTTGTGTAGAAGGGGAAGTGCTCCTTCCTCTGGAGCCAGTTGTGAGGATTCAGTTGAAAACAGCAGCCCTGGGAGGGTGCACCTGAAGTGAGGGGTGGGTGGTCCTGAAGGTAGGATGGCAAGGATGCCCACTGAGCCACAAAATGCAATCTGGTGATCACTGAAAATTTTTCAATTGCATTTGCACAGTATTTTTAATTTTTAGTTATTGAATATTACTTCGCTTTGTTGTTAATCCTTTTAGGCTAGTGATTCTCAGCCATGTCTGCACATTGGAATCAACTGGGGGGCTTTCAGAATGCTTTTAAAACTTCCCAGGCCCCCTCCTTTCCCAGCATTATGACATAATCCCTTGGGATGTGGCCTGGACACCAGGAGTTTTAAGCTACCAAGTGATTCTAAGGCTGAGAGCCCCTGTTGTAGGTGGTCAGGACTATTCTTTCATTTACCCCCTTTCAGAAATCTGTAGCAAACCTAAGGTAGGTAATTTAAGGATGCATGCAAGGGACTCCTCACAAAATAGCAGCATGAGGGGCACTCCAGGAACGCTCCCCTGGAGGTTATGACTAATAATACAACTGCCGTTTAATGCAAGATTCCTTACCCAGTGCACAAACACAGCCAAGAGACCACTTGTGGCATTGAAGGACCTGCAGGTGGGCAGAGGGGCACACTGAGGAGGAGGGAAGGGGGTGTGAAGACGCAGGCCATGCAGGGTCCCGCTTGGAACTGCGCTGGGGGAGGGAGGAGGAAGAGGGCAGCAGGTGATTGTCCCGGACCTCACTCAGTCCGCTGGTCAGAGAAAAGGAAGCCCAGAGGGTGGGGGCATGAGACACTGCAATCAGACCTCACTTTGACCACAGGAGGTGCAGGCACCGGTGCTGGGAGATACCAGGGCCCAAATTCACTTTGGTTCTGAGAGGAGGGGGAGCAACGGGGATGGTAAGGGGCTGCAGCCCAACATTTCTCCAGCCAGAAAAGAGGAGGAGAGAAAAGGCTGTGGGCACGCTTCTCTGCTCAAAAGTAGTCCTGTCTGTGGGACCAGCTTAGAAGACAGCTGATCCCAAAGCTAAGGGCAGAGACCTTGGGGCAAACTTGGAACAGAAAGGCATAACCCTGCAGTGCCCGTGCCCTCAGCACCAGGCAGAAAACAAAGGCACCCTGCTTGGCCTCCCCACCCACCCACCTCCTCCCAGCATTAGCAGTGAGCCCCGAAGAAACTGCAGCAGTGAGTGTCGGATTAAGGAGCAGAATATTTACAAACAGAGAGGCTGCCAGAATGAGAAAGCAAATAAATACAGCTCAAAAGAAAGAAAAGCAGAAAATCACAGTAAATGAGATGGGGACACACAACCTATCAGAGACAGAGTTCAAAACAGTGGTTATAAGAATGATCAAAGAAATTAGTGAAAATTTCAACAGAGAGATAGCAAGCATAAAGAAGGACAGAAAATTCATTGGAAGAGACCAGACAGAAATAAAGACTACAATAACAGACATGAGAAATGGAATAGGAGGAATCTCCAGACTAGATGAAGCAGAGGCACAACTCAGTGATTTGGAAGAAAAGCTAGCAGGTAACACCCAATCAGAACAACAAAAAGAAAAAGGAATTTAAAAAAAGGATAGTTGAATATTCCTCTGGGACAAAATCAAGTGTAACAACATTCGCATCATAGGAGTACCAGAAGGCGAAGAGAAACAGCAAGGCATCCAGAACTGACTTGAAGAAATAATGACTGAAAACTTCCCTAACCTGGTGAAGGAAATACACATACAAGCCCAGGAAGCACAGAGCATCTCAAACAAGGTGAACCCAAACAGGCACATACTGAGGTACATCGTAAGTAAAACAGCAAAAATTGAAGATGGAGAATTTTAAAAGCAGCAAGAAAAAGGCAAGTAGTAACTTATAAGGGAGCACCCATACAACTCTCAGGTGATTTCTCACCAGAAACTTTGCAGGCCAGAAGGGATTGGCAGAAAATCTTCAACGTGATGAAAACCCAGGCTCTACAGCCAAGATGAATGTGTCCAGCCAGGCTAGCATTCACAATTGAAGGACAGATAAAGAGCTTCTCAGGCAAGAAAAAGCTGAAGGAGTTCATCAGCAGCAAACTAGTATTACAAGGAATGTTAGAGGGACTGCTTTAAGCTGGAGCGAAGAAAGCAAAAATTATGAATAATAAAATGGCAATAGCTACATATCTATCAACAGCTACTTTTAAGTTACATGAATTAAAAGCTCCAATCAAAAGACATGGAGGGTATTGCACTGAGTGGAGGGGCAAATGGAGGACGACAGATACAAATTCTTGTTGCTTATAGGTGAGATCCAAAGAAGAAAATAAATAGATGAAACGGGAACAGAGTTACAGATACAGAAAACATTTGGCTTGTTGCCAGATGGGCGGGGGGTTGAGGGAGGGGCGACATTAGGGGGAGGTTCGGCATGGTGGTTACAGAGCAGTAGTTGTGGGGATACAGGGTGTACCATGGGAATGTAGTCAGTAAGGTTGCAGGAACTTTGTGTGGTGTCAGATGGGAAGTCTATTTGTTGGGGCGAGAGGAGGAGGGCGGGAGGGTAGGTGGGAAAGGGGAAGAAATCAGGAGGTACAAATTCATAGTCACAGCATAGTCACAGGGATGTAAAGTGCAGCATAGGGCACACAGTCATAACTATATATGGCATCAGAGGGAAACCAGAGGTATCAGAATGAGGATTTTATAAGGTATATAAATGTCTCATCACTGCTGTACACCTGAAACCGACATAACATGTGTCAAATGTAATTGGAAAAAAATCTCATTTAAGATAAAACAGGCTCCTCATTCTTAGTAACTTAACTTGATATCTGTGAGGTATTCAATATGATGCAATTTTCCAGAGAGCTGAAGTGAATTTTTTAAAAACCTGAACTATTTCAACCATGTTATGATGATTTTCTCAAAAAAAGTATAATGTTTTATAAATGGTAAAAAAAAAAAAAGACAATATTCATTTTGAACCATTTGCCTTTTATCCTTAGTAGTTGTTTACTGTACATAAAAAAGAAACATTTCTGATCTTAACCTTTTTGTTTTCTTATATATTCTTTTTTTTTTTTCCAATCTGGGGTCTTTTATTGTTCCAAATTCCTCAAACCTGAATTTCTGTAAGTTTGTTACTCCTCTTTCTGATGGTCTTCTTTTACTTCCATATCAATAAAGTGTGTAACTGTAAACAAATGCATGTAAGTTCTTAAAAGAAGTTTTGCCTTCATTGTGTCTGTTGTAACCTTGTCTATTATTTGACAGTCAACTTCCTCAGTGAAAAATTACAGGTTTTCCTGTGAGTCCTCTAAGCCCCTCGTGCCTCAGGGCCTTTGTACTTGCTGTTCCCTCTTTCTGGAATGCTCTTCCTGGGTCTTGATACAGCAGAATGGCAGACTTTTTGGAATCATTCAGGGCTCAGAGGTTTCAACACTCTGGTTGGAAAAAAAAATCAGATAAAAAATAAGATGTCTGCCTCCAACCTGGCTCTTAACTTACTAGCTCTACCTTAGGCAAAGTGGTTAGCCTCTGAGCCTCAGTTTCCCCATCTGTTAAATAGGGATAATTATAATCCCTAAATGTGTTAGTGTGTATGTGTAAAGTGCTTAGAACTTTGCCTGGCACATAAGGGATGCTCAGTGTGCTGGTATGTTTGCTACCACTAAGGTACCAGGTTAGGCTCTTTTAGGTGCCGTTATCTCAGTCATTTAATCTGCCAGACAAATTTATGAAGTAGATGGAAATGGTACCTCAGGAAGTAAAACCTTACTTCCATAGATTGCTGTCAGAGCAGGAATGGTGATGCAGGTTCAGGCCATCACCTCAGGAGGTCATGCATTGACCACCTGACCCTACCTGCAAACTAAGGAATTGCTCCAAATCTGTCCTGGAGCCGTCCTTAGAGAATCCTGTGCCCCAGAAGGGCCCGGGGACTGTTTCTTGGTGCTGTGGCTCAGACGGCCCTGCCTTGGGCGCTCTGCCCTCCAGTGGCAGGTATGGGAAGTGCGTCTCTTCGAGGCCACAGAGCCTCTTTGTGGATTCAGAGTCAGGAAACCTCTATCACCGGTCAGGTCTCTTCACTCACTGGCCATGAGGCCATGGGCCCCGGTTTCTTCACCTATTCTGGTTGACCCCCACCGCCCGACCACCACGCCGGCTCCCGGCTCCCGGCCTTGCCTGGATTGCTGCAGTAGTTGGCCAGTCTGTCTCACTCCCCAGGCCATCGTTCATATCGCCTCCCAGTCGTCGTGCCAACCAGCAGATGCGTTCTTGTCACTTTCACACCTAACGACCCTGGGGGTCTTCAGGGCAGGGGGAAAGACCTGACATTTATTGAAGGCCTGGCCTGAGCGGAAGCTTGCCTGTAAGGCGCTCTGTCGGCCCCCGACCCTGCTTTCCAGCCTCATTTTGGGTCTCGTTCTCCTTGCCTAGACCCTGGAGGGCACCAAGGGACATGGGACTTGGTCGTGGAACGGACACACGGGAGCAGGCAGCCCCACAGATGCGGGGACGTAAGACAAAGCGCCCTGAGTGTAGGAGACTTGGCAAGCGCTGGCTGCCTTCAGGGATGCCCCTCCCTCTCTGCATCCAGACGCACACCCAGGGAGCGGCTCAGGTGCAGCTCAGGAGCGGCTCAGGAGCGGCTCAGGTGCGGCTCAGGAGCGGCTCAGGAGCGGCTCAGGTGCAGCTCAGGTGCGGCTCAGGTGCGGCTCAGGTGTGGCGCCATCTCCTCTGTTCTGGCGCATTGCCCATCGCCACTCGGGATAGCACACACTGCTTTCTCCTCTGCTCAGTTCCCATGTGCTGAACCCCACACTGGCTGCACAGGGCAAGCCTGTGACAGCGTGTGTGTGTCCCTCCTGGACTCCCTGCTGGACTGGGGACTTCCTGGGACACTGACTGTATCAGTGCAGGAGGTCCACCCCCTACCCAGCAAGGTACACAGCACTCATTCATTTGTGTTTGTGAATGAGTGAATGGCAGTGCTGAAGGGGAAGGCTGTGTCCCAGACACCCAGACTTCCAGTCCCTGTCCCCAAACATGCACCTTCTTTATCCACGCCCTTGCGGAATCTTCACTGTGGTTCAGAGCTGTGCCTGGCTGAACCCCACGCAGAACGGCAGGACCTCAGGCTTCCGGCGGAGAGCAGAGTGGCTCCAAAATGTAAGCCAGAATCAGTCTGGAGCAAACCATGTAATGGTGCTGGCTTGACTCAAATGAGATGCGAACCAAGTAAACAGCAAGCGAAATGGATTTTTGATGACCACTTGGGCATTGTGAATATTTCTGTCTGCCTCGCCTGGTGTATTTTCCCCCCCAACTCAAGCATGAAATAAATACACTCCGCAGTTCCTCAGAAGAGCCCAGTGGACAGGGTTTTCGGGTAAAGTAATGTTGGAAACTATCAGCCTAACAAGGGAAAATGACAGGCCTTTCTGGGCAGAGGTTTTAGCCTATTTTTTTTTTTTTTGTAATTAAAATTTACTTTAAATTTCAGGGCTGCATTTATCAAGACGGAAGAGGGTATACAGTATAGCCTAATCACATTTTAGAGCTGATGCCTTTTTTAAGGAAGTTTAATGGAGAACGAGTTTTAAGGTCAATTCTGATTTCTAAAAAACATCGCCGTGTGCACTGCTCCCGGCCAGTGCTGGGGAGGTGGTGAGAGACCCTTAGGTAAGGAGCCTGCCTTTAAGCAGACAGCTGTCAGCTAGGTATGAGCACAAGTAGAAAGGTCTTGGGGCTCTGGGGAAGGGCTGTAGTTCAGAGCCTCTACCGTCAACCTGGGTGGCTTCCTGGAGGAGGAGGTGGCATTGTAGGCAGACCTTGGAGGACTCTGAGGCTTTTTATTTTTTTACTTATTTTTTAACTTTTCAATTACAATCAACAATGTTACATTAGCTTTAGGTGTACAACATAGTGATTAGACATTATGTATTAACTTCTGACGTGATCCCGCCTCTCTGTAAGTCTGGTACCCATTTGACACTATATATAGTTGGTTCAATATTATTGACTATATTTCCTATGCTGTACTTACTTTCCCTGTGACTATATTTATAACTGGCAGTTTGTAGTTTATAATCCTTTGCTTTTATGTCCATCCCTACCAACCCCCCTCCCATCTGGCAGCCATCAATTTGTCACTGAGTCTTCAAATATGAGGTGACAGGCTGGGGAAGTCAGCCCGGGGGCGGGGGGTATGATAAATATAAAAGTAGCTCACTCAGAAATGAGGTAGGGGTGGGCGCGTCACTGGGACGGAATAGGACCTAGGAAGGGGGAGGGGACAGGCTTGGAGTCAGGTAAGGGGGCGTGTTTGAGAGCACTCTCCTGGCAATGGCAGCGGCTGCCCGTAGTGTGCATCGTCACTGGGGCGATGGGGACAGTAATGGACGTGAACCTGCCAGCTGGGGTGTGCTGGGTGAACGTTCCTGCCCTTCCAGCCCAGATGACCGTTTGCAGGGAGTGGTTACTAAGTGACCCACTGGCAGGAGGCAAAGACAGACGGGATCTGGCTGCTCCACCCCCACTCCCATCTGCTAAGGGGAGAGCACCGTTGAGGAGCCTGAGCTCTGTGCAACACGCTGCCGGGGCGTCCATCCTGGCTCTTCCACGTGCTAGCGGTGTGGTTTCCGGTGAGTGACTCGCCCTGCCTGCGCCTCCACTTCCCCACCTGCAATGTGATGGCACCGGGTGGTTGAGGGTAGCCCCTGAGACATAAGGTGGCCCTGAGCAATGGCGGAAGCAGCCCGCGAGACTTAGAACCATGCCTGACCGACAGCAGGTGCTTACTAAGCGGGGGCCTCTGCTCCCGCTGGAGGCCCCTCCGATGCAGCCTGCCCGACTCGGATCATGCCTCACCTCTCCGCCTCTCTGCTGAGACCCTGCGCCCCACAGCGCCCCCGGGCGGCTGGGAGGGGTCCGCCAGGGGGCGTTCCCATCCCCAGCTCAGCCGGAAGAAGGCGGTGGGGCGGGATACGCAGCCCCACGTAGACGCTGGGCGGGGCTTCTGAGTGATGGTGCCGCTCCCACTGCTGCGTGGGGACAGGGCTGGGCCCTTGTCACAGGGTCCAGGCGAGCTGGCACCCCGTACTCTAGGTCTGGCTCTCGTCTCCCAGTTAGGCTGATCTGCAGTGTCTCAAGAACCGTGTCTGCCCAGCCCGTGTCCCTTCCTCCCAGCCCTCCGTGTTCTTGCACTTGACGTCCCACCTCCCAGGATCCATGGGGGGAGGTGAGAGGGCAGGTGTCTGCCTCTGCGACAGGACAGCACAGGTGAGCAGTTACGTAGCAGGGAGCGCTTCTAGGTGGCCGGGCTTTGGGTGCCCAGATCCCATGTCCCAAGTGACTTCAAGGTAGCTATCCATCTGGTGGGGGGCTGGGCCCTGCACCGATTTGGGGGTGGAGTAGGGTATCTAAAAGACCTGTGAGATCAGAGGAGAATGACCAGACTCCAGATCTCCATTCTTGGGAGCCTAGAAGTAGGTGTTTTGCCATATTGGTTTCACCTTTTCCCCTCCAGTGGCTGTTTCAAGTTCAGTGGGAGAGGATATTTGGGGAGGCAGGGTGGCCTCCTGGGTAATGTGTGGCCTGGAATGTTGTGGCAAGCCCTGGAATGGTGCTGGGAAGACAGGGGTTGGGGCTCTGCTTGACTCGGGCAAGTCACCTGAACTCTGTGCGTCCTCAGCTGCGAAATGGGATCAGACCTGCCTCCTGAGGCCACTGTACACTTTACCTGAATGCACATAAAACACTTTACTTTTCTCCCTTTTACAGTTTCTCTTGAGTACCTACAACCAGGGAGGCACCAGGGGTCCAGCTATGAACAAGACCTGCTGTGCCCCGTGGAGTCCACTTTCCTGGGGGTGTGCAGTAGCTTTTAGCATAGCTCTTGGCGCGCTGTAAGCTTTCACACGATACGCAGTACCTGCCCTTAACCAGAATTAGTGCTACTCATTTTAAACTCACTTCCCCCGCAAAGGCGGTTAAACCAGCAAAAGTCAGAGAAGAATGGCATCCACAGCACGAGCCAGTCCTGCTGGCGCTTGTTTGGCGTGCTCATTAATCTTTGATGTAAAAGCTGATTATCTGAGCAGAGCTGGGACTTGTGGGCAGGAGGATTTGCCCAACCCTGGCCTGTGGTGCTGGCCTGGGGCACTGCCATCGAGGTTCAGGTCATTCTTCATGTTGAAATTCCAGGTGGCCCATGGTGGGGAGATGTGGGGTGGGCATTCTATAGCTGTAAAGCTGTGTCCTTGCAGGCATCGGCGAGCACAGATGCAGTTCAACCTTGGCATTTGGGAGGCTCCTGCAGCGAGCCCCGCTCTCACTCTGGCCCCTGTGTGAGCCTGTGTTGGGTCCTGCAGACCCAGTTCTGCCAGCCTCCGGTGTCCTGCAGGGTCGGACGGGGAGAATGAAACAGCAGGAGCTGTGGCAGGGGGCCAGGGAGCGGTAGGACAGGGCGCAGAGGGCATGGCCTGTATCTGGAGAGGAGTATTTCTATCACTGATGATGTTTAAAATTGCTGACCAGTAGTGGCCGTAAGTAATCCAATTTTATTTTTATTTCTTATTATGGGAAAGGCACACACCATCAGATTTATGATTTTAACCATGTCGAAGTGTATAGCTCAGTGGCACTAAGGACATCCACAGTGTTGCACAAACATCACCACCATCCATCTCCAGAACTCCTGCATCTTCCCGACCCGAAGCGCCACACTCACTAAGCCTCTGGCAGCCACCACGCTGCTCCCTGTCTATGCATGCGACTGCTCTGGAGACCTGTTAGTGGGATCATACAGTTTTTGCATTTCTTTTCTTGACTGGCTTCCTTCACGAGCACCTGTGTTCAGCGTTCATCCACGTGGCAGTGTGTCAGTACTCCATCGCGTGCGCGCACCACACGGCGGTGTGCATCGCTCACCTGGAGGAGGAACTCGAGCTGCTTCTGCCTCTTGGTGCTACAAACATGGGTGTGCAGGGATCTGCTTGAGACCCTGTTTTCAGGTCTTTTGGGGATTTCCCTGGGGGTAGAATTGCTGGATCACATGGTAATTCTGTTTAATTTTTGGAGGAACCGCCATGCTATTTTTAAACTCTTTATGCACAGTGCCTGCCCCTGGGGTTGACCTTCCCAGGCTCCCTTGGGGCCCCATTCCTGTATTGTTTTCCTCTATTTTTGTTGCTAAGACCTTGAGCAAGACCTCAGAAGGACCTGTGTGTGTGTGTGTGTGTGTGTGTGTGTGTGTGTGTGTGTGGTTCAGGTCTGGAGTAGAAAGGAGCTGTGTGTCACGCGAGACCATCTTCCGCGGGACCCAGTGGTGAGGTCTGCAGTTCTGTGGCTTCAGGCAGGCTGGCGTCCATGCCCTCTTTCCAATTTCCTTTTCATTTGAGGGCCACCTGTCCTCAGGGCTGGGTAGCCCTCCCTCTTGGCTCACAAGCCACTTAATGTCCACATTTGCGCAGGTGTGGAGTGGTGATGCTATGCTTTCCGTTCCCCTCTCTGTCCCGAGGAGGAAAGGGGACAGCAGAAGTGTCCTTACCCCCTCTGCTCATCTGGGGCATCAGTTCTAGGTGATCATTCTGGGACTCAGGTCGTTGACCCTGGCCTGTGTCACTCAGTTCCTTGGTGGCAGAGCCACTCCCCTGCGCTCAGCTGGCGCTCCTGCCCCAGATCCCTACGACTACATGGCCACCTCAGCAAGCTCTCTTCCTGTGTCTTCCCTGGGCTCCTGGACTTTGCTGCTCAGATGTCCCCTCATCCCTGGGCTCCTGCATTCCCTGCCTCATCCGAGTCCCAAGCCTCCTCTCCAGCCTGTTTTCTCCCGGTCTTCTCTGGTTTCTCCCCTCGCCTCTTCTGCTCTGTTGGTCTGGTGCCAGCTGGTCTCTCTGTGGAGGTATTTTGGGCTTCCCCCAGCCCCTTCGTGGAATCCTTGCATCGTGTCTGTCCCTGCCCTTTGTCCTTCCTCCCAGCTCGTCCCTGCTTCCCTGGAGCCTGTGACTTGGCAGCCTGAGGGGCCCCCTGCTGTCCCCCTGGTCTCTGGCCTGGGTTGATACTTTCTCCCTCCCGGTGGGGGATGGGGGTGGGGTGGGTGGGGGAGGATGTCACCCTCCGACACCCAGGCCGTGTCACCTTTCCCTGAGCAGAGAGGGCGCAGCTCCTGCCAGGCGGGACCTGTTCACGGCCTCCTACTCGGCTTCATCAGCCTGTCAGCCGTTATCACATTTAGATATTTTTAAACACTCTTAGCAGTTTTGCCTCAATTTTAACCCTTTGCTCCCTAGTTAAAACCTGGCTCTCCCTCCAGTTAGTTTTCCCCCTAAGATCTGACAAAATATTTTCTGAAAATGTTTTCCGCACCACCGAAAACCTGAAATGGGAGCAGTCACAAAAAGATAAAACATCCTCCACACGTGCTCTGTCCCCTGCCCCTGACTGGGTTGCAGGCCCCAGGCACCTTCCTGGGCCCATCTGTATCATGGCCCTGTCACCAGACAGGCCTGCCAGCACCTTTTCACAAAAGTAATAGAGGCACCAGGTCTGCCAGGGAGAGCTGCACTTCCTATTTCAGGGGCTCGAGCCCCTAGCAGTAGTATCCATAGAGGGGGTGTAGCTGGCATCGCAGACGCCCGGATTTCAGCATCTCAGCACAATAAAGACTGACCTCTCACTAGCTCACGCTCCAGGGTGTGTTCCTGGTTGGCAGAGCTTGCTCCGCGTGGTCGCTCAGGGACCCAGGCTCCTTCCAACTGTGGCTCTGTCTCTCCAGGCCTCAGCGTCTTGCACAAACATCAGTGCACAAAAGGGGTGGAGTCAACACGCCTGCTGCTCGGAGACCTTGGTCTGGAAGGGCGTGCATCGCTTACACCGGGGAGAGCTGGTCGTGTGCCCCGAAACACAAGGGGGCCTGGGAAGAGTCCTTAGCCAGACAGTGACTCCCAGCAACACCTCTCCGCTGGAAGAGAGAGCCACGGCCCGTGGGGGACAGCTAGCCTGTGGGGGACAGCTAGCCTGTGGAGGACAGCTAGTCGTGCCTGCCGTACGTGGGGATGGAGCCGAGAGAGAGGTGGGAGTGGGAGAGACGTGTGCCGTTCCCACCCAGCTTGGACTTTCACTAGAGAAGCTGCAAGTCTTCCATCAGGCTTGACCCTCAGGTTTTGCTTGTGTCCCAGCCCAGCCCTTGTGCCTGGTGATCAGAAGCCCGGGTCCCGGCATGGGTCATGACCACCTTGAGCTCTGGTTTCCCCAGAGTCCGCCTTGGGGCCCAGCACCACATTGCTACTGGAAGGAAGTTCCATGTAGCGAGTCTGCCTGTCTGACTCATCACTCTGTACCCCTCCATCCGAGTGCCTAAAACAGCACGTGGTCCATGGCAGGTGGAGGTCATTGCTGCGGCCAATGTGGGAAGCACAGCATCTCCCGTTGCATGTGCTCTTCTGCAATGGGACCTTGTCGCTCCCCCTTCGGGCCCCTCCCCTTGAATAGACTGGCCTCAGCCACTTTCTTGAGTAGTAGAATGTGGCAGAAGAGACATTCTGGACTTTTGAGACTAGATCACAAAAAGCTTTGCAGCCTTCGTCATCTCATCGGACTCTCCCTCTCAGAACCCAGCTGCCATGTTCTGAGAGGCCCAAGTGAGGTTGGAGACGGTCCACTTGGTAGCCCCAGCTGGGCACCCAGCTGACTGCCAGCATGGCATCTACTGCCAGCCATGTGCATGCCCCGTTGTGGTCATCCCTTCCGGTTGAGCCTGCAGATGACAGCAACTTCACCTGACATCTTACTGCAGCTGCACGAGAGACCCCAGGAGAGAACAGCTCTCCTGACCCCAGCTCCACACTTTCCTGTCCACTCTTCCCGTGGAGTCCCCTGCCCAGGCTGGACCATCGCCTCCAGCTCTGGCTGCATACGGGACTCTCCAGAAGGCACCCTTCTCAAACAGCCCTTCTCTCCTGCCCCTCCCCAGTGTCCCATCAGTTTGATTGACCCTTCTCTTTCAGCACTCTCAGAGGTCAGGCAGGGTTTCTGGATTCAGAGATCAGCGTGTGGAACGCTAGCTTGTCTCCATCTGAAACATAGATTCGGTGGTTGTCTTCTCATTCGTAACTTTAGCATCACTGAAAGAACAAACAACAGTAGAAGATTTTCCTCCTCTTTCCCTAAGTCCCTGGATTTTGTCAGGCTTGCTTGATTTCATCCTGATGTCCCCTCTGCCTGCCACATGCCTCCTGGATGTCTGGACTCCGATGGTTCTATTTGTATCCATCACAAACAACACCTCAATTTATATATCGGGTGACAGCTCCCCATCTCTGGGTGGTGGCTGGAAATGGCCTTGTCCCCAGCCAACGCTCTGGCAATGGCATGGTCCAGGTGTGCAGGTTACTTTGGGTGCCCCACTGTTTAGCCAGGATTCCTTTTCAGAACCACCGAGTGAAGGGGTCTTGGAGTGGCAGCTGGGCACCCCGGCACCCTGACAATGGAATTGCACAGCGCTCTGTGCGGGCGTGGAGTTGTGGCACAGGTAGTGGGCAGACGTGATCAGTTCAGATTGTGTGTCCTTTTCCGTCATTCTGCGAATCTGGACTCTTGGCGAACAGCACCCCCTCTGGAGGTCTCCAAGGGGCACAGACGCTTGGAGGTTCCAGGAGTTTCTGACTCTGCCCTTTACGTGGCTTCCAGGTGGCTCCTGTGGCACTAAGGGCACAGGGGGACAGGGGATTTGCCCCATGTGAATGCTCACTGCCCGAAATTGGGGCCGGGTCAGGTGCGGAGGCAAAGGTCACGGCCTTTGTATCTAGTTCCATCCAAGACAAGCCCTGAAGAGGCATAGTGCTGCGACCCCCAGTTTTCTGTCACCTTTGATTCTCACAGGTTGGTGCTTGTCATTTTCTCTCTCCCTCTCTCCTTAGAAATCAGAATGTTTTCCTTAGTTTGGGGAAATCACATCCATTTGCCGTGTTTTTAAAATACAGAAGAAACATAGACTTCTGTAGGCAGTTAAAAACGGTAACTCAGATGGGAAATCTCTGCAGCTTGTACCGTGATTGTTTTTACTGTAATCCTACTGAAAATTTTGTTCAAAGCTATCATAAAGGAAACTGGGATCGGGTGATGTTATTTCAATAAAAATTCAGATTATTCTTTGTGTAACGTTTACAACTACTCTGTGCTGTAAATAGCCGCTTCACCCACACGCCGTGCAGGACATCAGCAGGGCCGTCCCCACCTTCCCCGTGAATGCTGACTTTTACGTGGACGGCAGAGTGGGAAAGTAGGTCATACTCCATCATTCCGGGCTCTTCCACGCAAAGGAGGCAAGGGACCCATTAAGAGATGCTATGAGACGTGAGCTCTGGGGTAACCTTCCCACCGAAACGCCCGACAGCATCAGGGACTGGAGGTGGGCAGGGGGCGGCAGGCAAGCAAAGCCGTGCAGGTAGGTGGGTGAGAGTGGGAGTGGCCCCCAGGCTGGATAAGGCAGTCCAGTTCTGACCTTGACTCTAGATAGGTGTATAAATTGTCATCCTATTCTCTTTAGAAGTGGTGACAAAACCCGGGTCCATCTTTTTGTCCGACTTTTACAGCCGTTTCTGCCTGACTCGGGGGGTAGGGGGGCTTGGGTGTCTTGGGTTCAGGGTTAATCTTGGCTGTACCACGTTGGCATGAGTAGAGGCCATACTTCACCACCGCACTGCCCAGAACAATGCACTGATGCGAAGATGTGTCTAGATTGGTGATTCTCAGAGCAGAGTCTACGGCTTAATTGGGAGATTTATGGGGCCTGCTGACAGGCCAGGGCCAGCTGAACACCACCACCCTCTCCAGTTCTTGTGGGCAACTAATGTACCTATACCCAGCTCCAAAAATGTCATTTGCAGAAATTGCTCAGGGTTGCTGTTACCTGAGCTAGCTGTTATGGGTTGCTTTGCTAAGACTTTTTATTTGTAAACTAAAATTAGTGTCTAGAATTTGAGGGCCCTCATTCAAGATACTGGAAGAAGTCTCCATTCTACTCAGCACTAGAGATACTGCCCACTTCCGGCTGCGCACACACGCGTGTAGAAGGTCGCAGTTTTCCTGGCTTGGAGGAAGCGGGCTTTGCGAGCGCGCCTTCTGTTTACCATCTGAGGTGGTCCCGGTGGGTCCCTGCCGCCAGGCTGGCAGCCCCCTTCCTCATGCCTCTGTTCTGTGGCCGTCAGAATTCTGTCTCTTGCTTGTGCAGCAGTCTGTGACGCTGTGTTGATAGATCTGATGGGGGCATTCACGTCTGTTGTCCCCCTTCTGCTGGTGGTGCTCCCTGCCGCCTTCTCACCAGTGTACGGATGAGGAGTGGAGCCTTGAGATGACACCAGGGGTCATAGACACCATCCCTGTGCTGGAGGCTGTGCTGCCCGCGATCCTCTTATGGACAGGCCTCCAGTTCCTGCCCCTAAGGAGAGCGCTAGCAGCATTTTCTCTGAGTGTAGTTAGAAACTATAGGCAGAAGGTACACATTTCCTTCTCGAGCCCCGAGCTTTGACTGCTTATGAAGTCTCATGGGGGAGCATCGTGGGGGAGGGGAGACGCCCCGCCCTTCTGGCTGCGCTCCTCACGCCAGCGGTTCCCAGGTGCTCTGAGGTCGAAGGATGGAGAACCTGAAACCTGCATTTGGGATGCAGGGGTATCTGTTCTCGGAATCCCACGGAAAGCGAGCCTCCCTCCGGGCCCAGCTCCTTCTGCTCCTGCCTGGCTTCTGCTGGCTGGGTGGCCTTCAGGAGCCCCGGCGTCACCATGTGGAGCTGCCATCTGTTGAGCCGCGGCAGCCTGGAGCTATTTGGGCGTCTGTCAGTGGCTTGAAAACAAGTCTGTGATGAGCCACGTGCAGCTTCCTTGATGCCCAGCCCAGTGCCCTTCCTCCTGTTCCAGCAGGAGGAGAGCTTTCTGCCTGCGAGTAGCTGCCCAGGTATCCTGGAGGAGGAGACATCCTGCACTCCGGGGGGCTTTAAACAGTCAAAGTAGGGGTGGCGGGGGCGGGGAGTGACGGCGTGGAGGTCAGAATGGCCGGAGACCATGCGCAGGATGGTGACCGGCGCCAGGGCAGTGTCCTCTTGAGGACAGTGGCTGGCAAGGCTGGAGTCTCCTGGGGCTGAGTTTTGGGGGAAGCACAGGTCGTTTCTGGTTCTGTTTGCGATGATCTAATGCTGCAAGTTGGGGTTTTAATAAAAGTAAAGGAGCCCACCTGGGGGGGGAGGCTTTTCCTACCTCTGTGATTTTCCTCACCTTAAAAATAGAAGCAAATGCCCTAGTGGCACGTAGGATTCACAGGTAAGCGGGCTTGGCGCCACAGCAGTCCCGAATCCGGAAGCTTCACCTGTGTCAGTGGGACCCCTCCCAGCATCCTCCTGGGCGGGGGCCGGCACTCACACCTCCTCGTCACAGCCCCTCCACCAGGGCTGGGCCACCAGGAGCCCGGGCCGTGGCCAGTGTCCCTTTGGGGGACGGAGACCCAACATAGGCTTCGTGTCTGTCTTTGGCGTCTCTGGTGTTTGCGTGCCTAAGTCGGTCTGCACGTGCAGGTGGGCTGTTGTGGGTGATAAATTGGTAGTTGGAAGTCACTGGGCGACAGAAGGGTGGTCCGGGGCTGCACTGAGGATCGCCTCATCCTTGGGACAGTAGGGGCTGTTAGGGACACTGAGAGGAAGGTGCTCAAGGCCGAGTGAGGGTTAACAAGGTTTTATTCAGAGCACCTGGGTGCAGGTGGGCTGAGGCCGAAGAGCGTCAGCGCCCAGGTCTGTTAGCCAGGGTCTCCAGGGAGGGAAGGAGAGCGTCTCTGAAGAAGAGACACCTCTGCACGGGTCCCATCATCACGGGGGCGGAGCGGCATGTGCGTCTCAGCGGGCCTCTCTGTTCCCAGAAAGACGTCACTGTCCTCTGGAGTTCATGAAGTGTCCAGGTTTCCAGGGGTTGGGGGCTGAGCAGGCTTTCAGATCGTATAGAGGCCACCGAGGGCCTCGGAGGAACGGCCTGGCACAGCCACGGTGGCACTGAGAGGCGAGGCCGGCAGCAGGCATGTAAGATCGTTCGGTGGCACTGTTGGAGATGGAAGGAGGGAGGGGAGGGAATTCCAAAGGCCCGACACCCCCTCTCCTCCCTGAAGCTTGCGTTCCATGTCCTAAGAAAAAGCCACCTTGGCCTTGGCTCTTGCTGCCCAGGACCCCCCAGCGGCCCACGGCAGCTGGGACGGGTTCTCTCACATCGCCCCACCTGGCGGGCTGTGACGCTGGCCGTGATGGGAAGGGGCCATTGCTATGGGCCCGCCGGGCTGAACACGGAGCACACAGTGACCACGGAGAGACGCTACGCTGCAGAGGGCTGCCATGTAAGGGACACTTGGCCCTTCCTTACTCAGTGACTTGCTGCTCTCCCGTGATCCTACGGGCAAGGACCGTGCCGATTTCAATCTGACGACACACTCGGTAACTGTACGGCGTTGGGGGGTAGTCAGTGGCCGCCTTCGGGCAGATCCCAGCGAGATTTAGGATCTTAAGGAACAATCCCACCAGCCTAATCCTGCGGAGCCTTCTGAGACGACATTGAAATGCCAGCACACTCATGAAAAACCTGGGGACAGCCCCGCAAATTCATTCAGGCCTCAATTGATCTTAACATTCGTTCCAGTAGGTTACAGAGTTACCCAGACCAGAGCTCTCGGAGAATAACACGCTGCTAGTTCCATGCGCACGAGTTAGAAGTGCCACCCTGTGGGGTCTAAAGGGCCGTAAACTTACTTATGCAACTGGATCTCACCCTGATTTTGACACCTACAACATAGGGATGAAGAGCTCCCATTTGGCATGATGAATACGAAGAGTTTAGATTGGCAGCAACCAGATCTGATGTTTCTCTTCCCCAAGAAGAAGGGACGGAGCACATACATGTAACGGGAATCAGGGAAGGGCAGCGGGATTGTCACAAAATTTGGATAGGAGGTACCTTGATGTTACTGTTACTTTTCACATGCCATGTCTTAACTAAGGAGGAAATCAATGTTGCAAGGTGTGGACTTTGGAATTAAATGTTGCCCCGTGTTTTGATAGAAAGCCATGGTCTGCCTTCTAGGAGTATGAACCTTTGGAGCATCTCTAGTCATCTCCGTCCACCTTTACATTAGGGAGATTGGGGCTGACACTCAGCTGGCTACCAGGACTTGGCAGGAGCTGATACCCCTCAGCACTTCCTCCCAGGGCAAGTTTTTATGATCCTGACTAATTAAGACAGTTGCAGTGAAAATTCATTGCAAAAGTAGAGCCGAGAGTTGGGTGTGGCCTAAAGAAAACTGCAGAGAACTTGCTCTCGTGAAGCTGTGGGAGCTGTGGGTCGGGGAGGAGTGGAGACTTGGCGGTTGCGGGGGCACAATTTTAAATCAAGTACCAGGGTGGTAGGAGGGGTGGCATTCTGTTAGCGATCTGTAATTGTGGTACCTCAGTAAACTGAGGATGAAAAAAAATCAGAGGATGTGGCTCAGAGTTGGAGGACACACACCAACCCAGAGGACAGGTAAAGCAGTGAAGGGGAAAGTCATGGGGGCTCAACTGGGGGGCTCTGGCCACAGTCACCTCCTTTGGACCAGACAGGACTGTGGCTCCTTTTATTCGTGGCTCTGAACCCCAGTTTAGGAGGAGCACCCCGCCCTCCCCAGGGAGGTGTTGAACAGGACATAACCGAGCCCATACGCATCTGTAAGATGAGAGACCACATCTTAATTAGCCGCAGTGACACAAAGTTCATTCAGTCTGCATCCTCTGGCCTACAAGCAACCTAAGAGCGTGGGTCCCCTGTTATTTTAGCCTGTTGGCGATTATTTCCGTGGGCATTGGGGTTTAGTGGGAGACACGTACTTTGCAAATGCAAGTTAGAAAGAGCTTTGGTGAACACCCTTGATGCCCGATGTAAACAAGTGTGTTGGGAGAGTTATTTTCTAGAGGAAGAAAGCAAATCTCAAATCTCAGGGATACTCCTGCCAGGCTTCACCTGGGAGGAGAAATTGGGAAGTGGGAGTGAAAGCCCAAGGGGAAATGATTGTTTTGAAAGTGTCTCCACTTCAAGAGGAAGTGTGGCGAGGCGAGTAGGAGCCTGGTCTCCGGAGCACCACTGAAAGTCTCTCTGCTTCACAGCGGTGTCTGGTAGTCTCGGCTTCCCCGCTAGCAGGACAGGACGGAACAGAGAGAGGACAGACTTCAGCTCATCTCTTGGTCTCATAAGAAAGTGTCAGAAATCATCTGCCTCTAGAATCGAGTTAGCCAGCCACACTTGCAAATCGAGTCACTAAGAGCGTATTGCACCCGCTCCTGTGTGCTCACCAAGTGCAAAAATGAAAGCACTGTCCTGAGGGAACTGTTGCCCAAGGTCCGGTCGTAGATGGCTGTGCAGGTCGTCTGCCGCACTACCCGAGAGGGTGCCATGCAAACTGTCGACGCGGTTGACTTGTCTCATTATGACAGTATTCCAATGGACAGGAGCACACTGTCTTGAGGAAGGGTCCCCTTTTTCTAATTCTGGGCACCCTATGGGCCACTATGACCTGAATGTGGAGGTGGAAAGGGAAACAATTGCAGTACAAAATGACAGTGGCCAGAGTGGACATATGTGCAAAGGACAGAGGGCTTAGCGGAAGGACTTTGCCATGTGTCTGAGAGAGGCAGAGACGGCTGTGCAAAGGCTCCTCCGGAGAATCATCCCTGTGAGCAGTGTTATGTAGCGATGATTATATAGTGGCAAAGAGATTGGGTTCAACACTCAGACTGCCTGTATTTGAACCCAAATGTGCCCCTTCCTGTGTGACCTTGGGCAACTTACCTAACTTTTCTGGGCCCTATCTTTGTTACCACTAATTCTCTAATACCCCATAATTTTTTGGCCCGACCAGGCAGGTGGTTTGGAATAAAGAATGGGGAGCATCTCAGCCCTGCCCATGTGGACTGATACACTCACGCCCTTCCCCCCAAAATGCTCCAGCCTTTTCCTGGGGTGCAGACCGGACAAAGGTCAAATACACCTGCTAATCACACAATTCATTCTGTTTTCCTCTAAATGCTAATGCCCATAAAATATATTCAAATTCATCTGGTCTGTTGCCTGACTTTCTTGATGATAGGCTGATAAAAGCAATGGGATATATTGGTTCTGTGATGTCTGAGCCCTTTGTAGTTTGCTGATTGTGGCCCTCAGATAACGTTTATCAACTTAGACTCTTGTGTCAAGGTACAAGGACAAAGCTGAACAAGATTAATGTTGGCTGCAGTAAGTAAACTGTATGTGATAAGCAAGACATGAAATCAGTGACCCTGTCTTCTAAAGCTACTGTGTTGAGGCAGGCAGGATCAGTGAGTGCTCAGTGTGATTATAGCTTCACTTAGCGTGGCCATCCACTTCCTGATTGTGATGGTCCTGAAATGGACTGAGTTATGTATTGCTAGTCCAAATGTTTGCCTTTCCTGGGTATGTATCCTTGGGGACAGCCATGAAGAACTTCACATCCTTCACAACACCTAGAGTGGTCTGCATACAGTGATCAGATAATGAGGCAGATGCTGTGAGAGTCATGTGCTTGAAAGATCAGAAAATGTTACTCCTTTGGAGGGTAGTTAGGACAGCAGTCACAGCAGCAAAAGGGAAACCCCAAATCTTAGCAACTTCCCCCAGTAGATGGTCATTTCTCAATCCCACAATGATCCATTGTGAGTATCCGGCAGGGAGCCATCCAGGCGGTGACACAGGGACCCAGGCTCCTTCTCTCTCTGCTCTGCCATCTTCAACAGGTAGCTTCCGGGCCCCCATAGAAGGTGAGGAGAGTTGAGAAGACACATCTGCTTCTGCAGCACCTTAGGACAGAAGTGACACACGGCACTGTGGTCTAGCTGATGAAGTCCTTTGGGGGCAGCCGTTTGCCATAGCAACTGCCCCGTGTGGAAGGGAGGAGGGATCTTTGGGAAGCGCTCCATGCGGTCATGAGCAGTTAGCCTCTGTGCCCACCCCACACCCAGAATTAGTTCAAAACAGCAGACTATCTAAACCTCAAAGGGTACTGGTGGGAGTTTAAAGCCCTGGATATGGGACCTCATAAATCGGGGGGAATTGCCCCCCAACTCTTCTTGATACAAACAGGGCCAGTCTTTAGCCAACATCGGAAGTGGGTGTCTTCTCTCATCTGTTTATTTTTCTACATCCTTCTCTGCATAGTCTGCTAAAGTTCTCCATTTGGGCACTGCACCCCCAGCCCCTCCACATGTGCTCTGTTCCTACATTATGTACCTCAGCTGAACAACTCATTCTTTTGCAGACTGCTGACGCCCAGTTTGAAGAGGTGAAGTGGCCAGGGCTAATTTATACTAACATGGAGAGAACTAACAGCATTTTTCTCCTCCAGGAGATAATTGCACTAAAGAAAAGAAAGATACTTGAACAAGTTTCACTTTGGGCTTGTCAGACACTCAGTTCAGTGACCGTATTAGAAAAGAGTAAGTCATGTGAACTTAAACAGGAAAAACAAACACCGTTGTGGTGATGTGCGTCCTGTGCATCTCCATCTCCCTGAGGGTAATGGTGAAGTGCTGACCACCTGGGTACAACCCCCAACTTTGCCATTTGCTGTGTGACTGCGGGCAAGTTACCTAACCTCGCTGTTCCTTAAACTCAGCTAGTGCAGAATTTCTGCAATATCCCAGGATTGGTGTGTGCCCAGCCAAGCAGGTAGATCAGTTAGCCCTTCAGCTGGGAGTTGCATCCCCCAGAGAGAAATGACAGGATTTAAGAGCAGGGAGCAGGAGCTGTTTGTGTCTGTGACAGAGGTAACTGTGAACCTAAGCGGAAGCTTTTCTACCCGCTTTTCCATCCTGAGTGATGGAGATGTTGAGCCAGGACTTATTTAGCACAGGGCCCCCTCCAGTGGTGTCCAGCATTAAGGACTGACAACGGCATTAGAACTGGTTTGCAGGGTAATTGGATACAGTAAAGGCAGCAGGATTTATATATTAATATTTTCATGGGAGGCAGGGTCAGGCTTATTCCTAGGGCGGATTCAGACAGAAGTGATTTTCAATGAACCTGCATTGAATCGTCACAGGGTGCTCATGCAGCACACGAGGGCTGTCCAGAAAAAATTCCAGCCATAAATGCTGCTATTTTTCATATTACCTGGCTGATGCTTTCTGGACAGCCCAGGTATGTGCATGCCTGTTGCTGCTGGAGGAGGGGAGGGATGGGGAGAGGGAGAGGAGGAGTGCGTGTGTGTGTGTGCACTGTGCACATGCACGTGTGTATGTTCAGTTCCACACCCACAGGGAGGGGAATGAGTAAATATAGAAGGAAAAAAAGTGGGGGGGGGGGGCTGACTAAATTGACCTGGGATTCAAACCTATTATTGTATTTGTTGTGATTAAATTGAGTCTTCTGGGTTTATTTGTGGAAGGAAGTGGCTTACTTCATTATTTACTTGATCATCCCAGAATAGCAAGCAATTAGTGCCTGTGTGTTGGAAACTGCCGTGGAAGCTCTCCGATCCCCACCAGTGTGTGCGTTTGTGTCACCTCGGAAGCCTTCTAGGTGGGCTAAGTGCTTTAAGATGACGGCTGTGAGGACTGAGCCAAGGTGGAAAAAATGCAGCCGTGGGAGCCAAGCCCAGCTGGCCGGGATGAGTTCCGGCTCTCTGCTTGTAGGCTGACGCCCGGGCAAGCCCTTAGCCTTTCTAGGCCTCAGTTTCCTCATCTGCCAAATGGGGATAATGAGACCTCCCTTCCGGCGGCAATTAGGATTAAGTAAGATAATGACTTTTAAGTGCTGGTTCTTTCACTGGTCTGCGGGTGTTCCCCACTGTTTGTTTTACCCTTTCTCTTGTTCTGTAGCAGGTTGATCTATAGCAGCGGCTCTCAACCTGTGGGTCACAACTCCTTTGGGGGTCGAACGACCCTTTCACAGGGGTCGCCTGTCACAGGGGTCGCCTGAGACCATCGGAAAACACATATCAGATATTTACATGACGACTCATAACAGGAGCAACATGACAGTTATGAAGTAGCAATGACAATAATGTTATGGGGGTCACCACAGCCTGAGGAGCTGTATGAAAGGGGTGCGGCATCAGGAAGGTCGGGAACGGCTGGTTATAGGCCTGTGCTCCCACCGGCGAGTTCCCTGTGGGGAAATTCAGAGTGCGCATGCTTCCGCCGGCCAGAGAGCGGGGAACTTGGATTCCAGGGATAACTGGGACCTCCTAGCGGCTGGAGTTTTCTCAGAGGAGAAGCGGTGGGCCATGAAGGAACTTTGGCCCGAGGACCTCTGGCTGAGTCTTGGGGTGAAGGCGGTGAGCCGAGCATGTGGATGGGGCTTTGGCTGGGGTTTCTGTAGATAGAGGTGGGGCTGGGTCAGAACGGCTTATGGAAAATAGCTCCTTGGCCAATGCCGAGTGAAGTTCAGTGTCCTCAGGCCACTCCCATCCCCGTCATTGGCGCTGCTTGGGGTCACTGAGACAGGAGGGGTCCGGCAAGCTGGTGTCAGCAACTCCAGGTCCTGAGAAGAGGCGATGCTGAGCAACTGGCTGGACGAGTGGACCTGGGGCTGGGGCTGGGGTCAGACAGGTGGGGAGCTGGCTGGCGCCTGCTTTCTGCTTTTGGGGACTGCGAGGCAGAGATGGTGGAGCTGCTCAGGAACGTGGGGTAGAAAATGCAAATGCATTAAATGTTGTTATTGGGGGCTGTGCAGCTGCCATTGACATTCTGTCATTTTTGTCTAAGCGTACCCTCAGTTCTAGAACTTGCTACAGAAGGATAACATACATGCAGGAAAGTGCGCTTACTTCATTTTCACAAACTGAACGTACCCATGTCAGCAGCACCCAGAGCAAGAAACAAAACACATTTGACCCTTGAACAACACTGGGTTTGGGGCCTCTGAGCCCTAATAGTAAAAAATCCAGGTATATGAAGGCTGTCCGGAAAAAATCCAGCCATAAATGCCTCTACTTTTCATATTCCATGGCTGGGTACTTTGCGGAGAGCCCTCATATAGCTGTTGACTCCCCCAAACCTTAACTACTCATAGCCCACTGTTGACCAGTGCCTTACTGATAGCATAAAGAGTCAGTTAACACGCAGTCTGCATGTCACGTGTATTATGTGCTGGACTCGTGTAATAAAGGAAGCCAGAGACGAGCGCATGTTGCTGGAAGATGGAAGAGGAGAAAGTGCATTTACAGTGTCCACTGAGAAAACCCACACGTACGCGGCCCCACGTGCTTCAAACCCATGTTGTTCAAGGGTCACCTGTGTGACCACCCCTGAACCCCGTGACAGGCATCCCTGCCTGGCTTCCTCCCACCCTCCCCCAGGACAGGGGAACCACTTTCCGGACCTACAGCAGCAGAGGTTAGCCTTGTAAAGGACAGCTTTTTAGGGTAAAATTCCTCAGACACCAGGAGAGAGTGGTGGTTTGGGGGGCGTTGGCCGTGCGAAATAGCAGAGGTGCCCTGAGCCCTTGCTGCTCGCTGGGCCCCCTTCCACACCTACACAGGTCATCTCCATCCTGTGAGGGGTTCTAAGAGGTAGGGACTAACATTCGGCCTGCTTTACAAATAGCTCACTTCGACAAAGCAAGTTAAGGGCCTTGCCCAAGGCCACACCATCAGTAAGTGCTGGAGCAGGAGTTTGAGGTCCACCTTGCCCCTGTGGCCTCTGGGTGGAGGTAGAGAGCACCTGTCCTCTGGAGGTACTGGATCGTAGCCGGAGAAAACCCAATGCCCAAAGGCAATTGTGAACTTAGGAATTTGATTAATAAGATAGAAATGAATCCCCGAGCAAGGGCCTACCCATTCCTAATGCTTGTGCTTGTAGGAGGCATGTTCATTGCATGTTCACTCAGTGCACGTGGTTTCAGCACCATTTAGGCAAACTCTGAGTTCCCCCCCCCCTCGGATTGAGGCTCCCCTCTCTGGTCTGGCCCTCTCATATATAAATAGATGAGGAAATTGGGTCCCAGAGAATGGAAGTGACTCGCCGATGGTCACACATTTAGTGAGTATCAGGGCTGGGACTAGACCCCAGTGTGTGGACTCCCTGTACAGTGCTCTGTCCGTTCTGCCCTGCACCCCACCCCCCACACCCCCATTAATCAGTCTGTCTGTGCACATATTTCCTGGAAATTCACAGTTGAGCTGAATACTCTAGAGCCTCCATAGGGTCACAGGCCTGGGATCCCAAGATGCCTGCCCATATCCCTACCCCCAGCGGTGGAAGCAGGGTTGAGAGGCTTAGAGAGCTCCTCTGCCCATTTGCTCTCTCTGCTCAGCGAGCCGCTGCTAATAGCTGACATTTTCCATGCCCAGTGTGAGACCTGCCCCTTTCCTAGCCATCTCTGGGACCAGGTAATTCCCTTCTTTCATTTAGGCTCTTACCCAAACACATTTATAGCTGGCATCCCATGAGCCCACTGGAGCTGTCTCGGTTGTTTGTATGAGGCAGAACCAGGTCCCTGAAGCTTACGGGTTCTCTGAGCACTTAGTCGGGGGAGGAGGAAAAGAAATCCGCACTGCCTGCTGTTTCTTTTCAGAGAGTTTCCTCTGGTTCAGACTGTTAGATGCCCTGGGATCATTTGCCTTCATTCTTGCATCAGCAATTATTAAGTACCTACAGTGTATAAGGGGGCACTGTCTAGAGCTAAATATAGATGCAAGTGCTTTTAGAGAGGGCCATTGGTCAAATGATCCTCTAAGATGGGCACTTTGTCACACATGATTCCAAAAGTCAGGTCTCTGCCCTCCAGGGCTTTGTTTTAACAGCAGCCAGATGCGGTAGGACTTTGGGTACCAATGACAAAAACTCAGCCTGGACTGCATGAGTAAATGATGGGACATGATCAGCTCCTGGGAGGTCTGGGCCAGCTTTAGGTAAGGCTGGCTCCAGGGTCAGTGGGTGGCCTCAGGATCGGCTCAGCTCTCTTCCCTTGCTGGCTCCCTTCCCAGATAGTCTCTCCCTACTCAGAGGCCCTGGGAAGTCACGGCCGGCATTTTACCACTTTAGGTTTAGCAGAAAGAAGCTTCACCTTCCCCCAAATTCCTGGGGTTGATGCTCATTGGACCACATGCTGCCCAGGATGGCTTTGAATGTGGCCCAACACAAATTCGTAAACTTCCTTAAAACCATTCTGAAAATGATGCACAGACCTTTCTGCTTTTTAGCTCATCAGCTATCCTTAGTGTGGGTGTGTTTTATGTGTGGCCCAAGACAGTTCTTCCAGTGTGGCCCAGGGAAGCCAGAAGGTTGGAAAACCCTGCTTTGGACCATTCACTTGTCTCTGAACCAACCCAGTAGCCCTGGGGAGGAACCATTCCACTGAAATCATATGGACAAGGACAGGGGAAGGGGTGTTTCTCCAAGGAGGACCAGGGTTGTAGAATGCTGCTTCTCCGTCCATCTGCTTCTGCCTGAGCTCCTGGCCCCTTCCCTCCTCCCCACTACCCAGAATGATGTTCCCAAAACAGGTGTCAGCACACTGCAGCCTGCAGGCCAGATCCAGCTTTCCATCTGTGTGTAGATGGCCCGTCAGCTGAAAATGAGTTTCTACGTATTTAAATAGTTGGAAAGAATAACTGTTTGCAACACATGAGAATGATGTGAGACTCAAATCTCAGTGAACAGCAATAAAGTTTTATTGGCACAGCCACGCGCATCTGTTTACATGTAACATGTATGGCTGCTTCCCGCTACAGCAGCAGAGTTGAGTAGTTGCGTGGCCTGCAAAGTCTGAAATACCTACTGTCCGGCTCTTTACAGAAATAAGTTTGCCAATCATTATGTTTAAATTGCTCTAATGCTGTCATTCCTGTGCTCATAAATCTTCTAGTGCTCCCCGGTGTCACTGGGACATAGTTAGGTTCCTGTGGTGGCACTTAGGGAAGGTCCTCTGGTTCAACCCAGGGTTCCAGGACATCTGCCCAAGGTCACCTCCCGCGCCTCCTCCCCTACAGCCTGGCTCCCGGCTGCACCCCACTCCCAGGCTCCTGGGCTCATTCCCACGCTCCTACCTCAGCATCCAGTTCCTCCCGAGGCCTAGAAAGCCCCTCTCCTCCTCCCTGGGGAGAAGCCAGGATATCCTTCAGAGCCCAGCTGCCTCATCTCCCGCTCTTCCCAAGTCATCTCTTCTGAGTTAGTCGGTTGCTCCCTCCGTGTATCCCACTGGTGCTCAGTGGAAATGCCTCCCTGTGGCATTTGTCCCGTTGCCGTCAGCGTCAGCTGCCTGCCGTTTCGCTCTCCCCAGTCGATTGCAAACGTCGCCCCATTTATCCTTATTCCCTCGCAGCCTCTAGCACAAACCCTCCGGGTGGAGGGTGCACGCTCGGTGCTTGCCAAAACCTGGTCTGGGAGCAGCTTCTGTTTCAGGGACGGACCTGCTAGGGGTACGGGGACACACACATGGGAGGATGGTGCTGGCAGAGTAAAAATAATTAAACCGAGACAGAATGCACGTGGCAATGTCACTGGGCACCCCTCATGGGAAAGATACCTGAGGGGTGCGCTCTCACTGAGAGGCGTGCATTTGAGTTGTGGGGGAAGGGGTGAGATGTAGAATTTTCTGGCACGTTGCTGCTAGCCGCCCAGTGTGGGCAGAGGAGGTTCTGTGGGTGGGGAGGACCTGGGCTTAACGGCACGTGGGCGTGTGAGAGGCAGAGAGCGGGGTGGCGTAAGGACAGGAGGCAGAGGGAGGCAGGCCGCAGTGATTGGGGACAGAGAGCAGCCACGTTTATCACTCACTTTATTCCCTGGACCAGTGCTGCTCACCCCGGACGCTCCTGGCACGTGGGGCTGCATAACTCTTTGCTGGGGTGGGGGGGGGCGGGGGCGTCCTGTGCGTCGGAGGACGTTTAGCTGCATCCCTGGCCTCTGCCCACTAGATGCCAGGAGCACCGCTGCCCCTAGTTGTGACGACCAAAATCGTCTGCAGAGGGCACGTGGGCAGGAGGGACACAACAGTCCCCCCACTGAGCACCCGGTCCCCGCACGAGTGCTGCTCTGCTGCTCGCACTTCCTGTGGGGAGAGCCGTGCTGCTTTACGTGAAGGCGCTCGTAATACTTGTAAAAGCAGCGCCAGAAAAGCGCCCACGTGCTCGCCTGCCGCAGTGTCAAGTCACATGACGCGTTTAGAAGCTCAGGGTCTCGGCTTCTGTCGCCATGCACCACAAGCTGTTCACGGACTGCACTTCGGCGCCGCTCTTCGCCCCGGAAATGCCTGCGTGGAAGCCGCCGTGCACGCTGGGAGCCCTGTCACGCTCAGGCCCTTGGTGGGACGTTTACTCATCTCGTACAGTGGCTGACTTCGGGGTGTGCGCATGCGCGTGCGCGTGGGAGGGCGGGGCGGGGCTCCCGGTGGGAAGGAGATGGGCCACTGCCTGTGGGGACGAGCTGAGCGGCTCCTGGAGGTGACCACGGCCCCTGGAGGTGACCGCGGCTCTGTGCAGGCGTGGCGTCGCTCGGCATGCTCCCGAGGAAGGGCTGTCTTGCTCCCTTAGTCGTCTTGTGAGTCGCTTCCCTCCCTGACCTTGCTCCGCTGATGGCTTGGGAGCCGACGGTAGGCCCGGTGCCCGCACATCCCTGTGCCAGGCTGCGCCGGTTTCAGTCCGCGTTCCGGCCCAGAGTCCCGGACGGCTTCTTTCCATGGTGGGCGGTCGACTTTGGAAGTGTGAGGCCCTTGCCTTCCATCGTGTGGCCCAGAACGGGCTCTCACGAGCCTCTTTGGGGAGACACGGAGACATCCCCACCATTCCTTCTGGGAAATGAAAGCGCTCCATGTGTTCATCTGTGAGTGGACCGTGGTGGGGCGTGTGGGCGGGGCGTGGGCGGGGTGGGGTGCGTGGGGTGGGGCGGGGCTTGTGGGCAGGGCATGTGGGCTGGGCGGGGTGAGAAGGGAAAAAGGTCCATGGCTTTGGTAGTGTCGCCACTTTGAACTAAATGCAAGGTGTACTTGGTGGAGACTTCGAAGTATTGGGCAGGTAAGCAGAGGAAGACAGAGGCTGGCAGGAAAGGAAGGAATGAAATCGGCCACCAGTGCAGTCAGGTGTCTCACCGATGGCCTCCTGCCCTCCCCTCACCGAGGAGGAACCTGAGGCTGGCTGTCAGAACCCCAGTTAGTGGCAGCCCTGAGGCCAGAGCTGACCTTCCTGGACTCTCAGTCCAGCATGCAGGGCCTGATCTTGACTGCCGCACACATCTTCATTTTGTGGACGTTTTTGAAGAGGGAGGATGGCCCTGAGAAAGCGGCTAAGGGGAGAAAAGGCCCCCGGTGGAGGTTCAATGAACTCAGGTGGTTCGTCTTACATTTTGTTCTGTTTCAATGAATCTCCTGTTTTATAACGAGCTAAGAACCTCCTCGGACCTCACAATGCTTTGTGGAAACGAAAGAGCTAAGTCATTTTCCACAAGCTCACAAAGGAAAGCCAGGAATGAATTCAGACCCTCGTGACTCTTGGTTGGAAATGCGTTTGACAGAAGTCAAGGATGAGAATAAACATAGAAAAACAGAATTAGGCAGGAGTTTTTGTTCTGAGATCTTAGGCAAGAGGGGTTGTTTGTGCTAATTGCAACTGTCATTCATCTGTTTAATGAAGCACCTACTATGTGCGACACACCTAGAAATACAGTAAGCCTGCCAATTTCTTCCTACCCATAATCTTGCTTTACCCTGTTAGCTGAACTAGAGTGGCTAGAAGGTCCCATTAGAAGTACATTTACAAGAACCGGTTATTTACCCAGCCAAAGCTCCTAAA
Source organism: Lyroderma lyra (assembly GCA_004026885.1). Classification (NCBI taxonomy): domain Eukaryota; kingdom Metazoa; phylum Chordata; class Mammalia; order Chiroptera; family Megadermatidae; genus Lyroderma; species Lyroderma lyra. The sequence goes on along the minus strand of PVJL010002497.1, from coordinate 71,035 downwards.
GGACTGTCTGCAGTTCGAAAACAGTTTTGTGAAAGGAGAAACCCTTCTGTCCCCTTCAGGAAGCTCTCAGTAGGTCTTCCCAAATACACCCGAAGAGTTCAGCCCCTATTTGTGCAAAATCCTGACCTGAGACCTCATGCCTTGAGACCATTCAGGGGACCAGCAGGGGCTTAGGCCTGGGAAGAGAGGCAGGTTTGTGCCAAGGAGGATGGTCAAACAGGGAACCCCAGAGGGTAAGGTGGACAGGCAGGGCAGGACCTGATGGTGGGTGCTGAGGGTGAGGAAGGGGTGGGAGCAGCCTGTCAGACCCCTCTACCAGCCTGGCTCCTGGTTCTGTCTCTTCTGGGGGTCAAGGGCAAGCAGGAATTCCTCCTCATTTTTCACATCCCAACCCCCCCATTTGCCAAAATCTGGTGTATCAGGGTTCTCCAGAGAAAGATAACCAAGAGGAGGCGCACACACGGCACTCTATATATATGTGTGCATACACACACACAGATATGTATGCGTACATAAAGAGATTTAGTTCAAGGAATTAGTTCATGTTATTGTGGGGCCAGCAAGTCTGAAATCTGTAGGGTGGGCTGGCAGGCTGGAAACTCTCAGGCGGGAGCTGATGCTGCCATCTTGAAGCAGAATTTCTTCTTTGGGGAACCCCAGTTTTTGCAATAAGGAACTTCAGCTGACTGGATGAGGCCCAACCCCACTATCAAGGGTAATCTCCTTTACTTAAAGTCAACTGATAGTAGACATAAATGCACAGAATATCTTCACAGCAACACCTAGATTTTCATTTAATGAATGTCCGGGTCCTGTAGCCTAGCCAAGGGCACATAAAATCACCATCATGTCCAATGTATGGCTTGGCCCTGATCTCACACTGAGAGGGTGCCAGAGGTCGAGGTGGGGCCATTGCAGCCTTCCTCCAGGTCCCTTGTTGGTCAGTGAGCAGCTGGGACTGCTCGCTCTTAGTGAATCATCCACATCCCTTAGTGTCCTTGGGTCAGAGGTACCCCTAAGCCCACACCCCATGCTCTAGCACCTCCCTTTCCCCAAGCATTTTCTTACCTTGCTGAGCTTGAGGCTGTCTGGGACTTCAGAACTCGGTGTCCATGCAGGAACCGATGGAGATCGCTCCTGGCGTGTCAGCATAGTGTGAATTGGAACTCTTTAGGCTAATTAGTATTAATTTCACTCCAGGTCATTGAACTCCTAATAAGTAGCATGGCCATGAAATTTATCATCCAAACTAGGACATTTTTGAGAGGGAAGGGGACACTATTAATCATGCTGGACAGCAGATGTGAGTCTGGACTGTCCCGGGCAGATCAGAGCATAGAAGAGATCGAATAGCGACTACTGCTGTGTTCTTAGGAGCTTGTGGACACAGAGTTGTTTTCTCTGCCTGTGCTCCTTAGAGAAAGGGTTCATCTAGTCAACAGATCTGAGTGCTGTTGTGAGTTGAGCTGTGTCCCCAGAAAGGTATGTTGAAATTCTGAACCCTGGTATCTGTCACTGTGATCTTATTTGGAAATAAGGTCTTTGCAGACATCATTAGTCAAGATGTGGTCACCCTGGAGTAGAATGGGCCCTCAATCCAGTGATTGGTGTCCTTATGAGAAGGCCACATGAAGACAGAGACCCACAGAGGCGAAGGCCATGTGACAACAGCAGCAGATTGCAGTGATGTGTGTACAGGGTGTGCCGGCTGTCACCAGGAGCTAGGAGACAGGCATGGGACAGAGGCTCCCTGGGTCTCCCGAAGAAACCGACGCTTCCAGCAGCTTGATTTCAGACTTCCTGCCTCCACAACTGGGAGAGCTTCGTCCATGGGACTTTTCACAGGCTGTAGCCACGTGGTCTGGCCAGATAACTGACAGCTCGAATTATTGATACCGTGTGGCCTTAATTAAATCTTGCACCCACCTTTGCTGGCTGAGAACACACAGGGCAAGTCAAGCGGGTTCTGTTCCTGACATCGATGATGCTGAGATGGCTCAGGTGACAGGGAGGTCTTGTTCCCTGGGATGCAGGGGGCCCATTGTGATGGACCCACCTGAGACTGGGTCATGACCAGCAGAGCCCTCGCTGCTTCTGCAGTTGAGTCCCAACCTCTGGAGCTGGGCTTTCCTCTCTGACAGCAGCGAGGGCCAGATCTGCCCCATCCCAGAGTCCCCTCCAGGAGACGCATGACTGTGGCCGACGTGTGCTTGTGCCCTGTCCTTCCGTGCCATAACAACCATGACAACGAGGAAACCAGAGGGGAGCTCCAAAGTGTGTCAGTGGCAATTCACATGCTCCCCTTTTCCTTGTGGGGATTTTGAGGGGGTCTGTATTTATTGACATGTTCCTTAAATGCAATAAAATGCAGATTTTTAGGGGTACAGTTTGAGTTTTGACAAGTGTATATAACCATGCAACTACCACCCAGCAAGATCTAGAAGCTTTTCCTCACCCCAGAAGGTCCCCGTGCCATTTTCTAATCAGCCCCCCCCCCACCCCCCGAGGTTCTGATTTCTGTCACCAAGCTCGGTGTTGACTGTGCTTGGATATCAGAGCATCACACCGTTGGTGTTCTTGTGCTAGGTTCCCTCACGCACCAGGTTTTCAAGCTTCAGTCTTTAGTGATAAATCAGGATGAATGGACTCGAGCAACGTGACTGTAAAGATGATCTAACCATGTTACAAAGCAGCGGCAGCGGGGTCACGGGAGGGGGGGGTCACTGAGGCAGCCCCCTCCTGCTGCAGCCGTGGTGATGGTCTCAGTGCATTTCTTCCCCGTTCTTTTCCTTTGCTTTATGGCTGCAGACAGACCACAGGGAATTTTGTGTGCCGCTTTTTTTCATTTATGATAAACACTTTTTGCACAGCCAGTGTCTTTAATTATTGTTTTCAGTAATCCTCTATCTAAAGTGTGCCAACAGGGGCTTTGCCCGTCTCGTTCATGGATGCCTCCAAGTACGTACACAGACCAGTCTGGTGCAGGGCAGGGACCAGTAAATGTGGGAGGGCGGCTGAACGCACAACTATTTAGCCACTTTCCTGTTCCTGGACAATCAGCAACTTCTAGTGATCTACCGTTAGAGGTAATGACTATCTTCAGACATAGGGTTCCCCCTCCCCTATATTTTGAATGGCACCTTTAGAACAAATACCAATGGTGAATTGTTGTGTCAAATAGAAGAAACATTTTCTGGCTCTTGATATGCGGTCAAGTGCTGCGTAGAGCTGAATTACCCAGGTGTGAGTCTGCCACTTACTTGCTGTGTGACTTTGGGCAAATTACTTAACCTGTCTGTGCCTGAGTTTGCTCATCTTTAAAATGGGGCTAATGATAATATTTCACAGGCTCATGAAGATTCAGTGAAATACTATGTGCAACATACTGAGAGTACTTGGCACCCAGTAAGCCCTGTGTAGGTATTTGCTATTTATGTTTCATACATAAAGCATGTGCTGCTAAGAAGAGTTGTGCCTGTTTTCCCACATAGAAGTAGTTTATCTTAATAGTCACTATCCTTTGGATCATTCAGTAGCACGGTGTGGCACCCACTGACTCAGAGTTTGGTGGCTGCGAAGTAGACAGAAATCTTGGTGCTAATTCACTTCAGATATGTTGTGTGCATTCTTAATCTTCTAGGGGGATGCCGTCTCACGGAGGTGGGGACAAGTCAGGGATGTTTCATCACCAGCGATAACACGGCCCCAAACATCGTCCTGCCTCTCCAAAAGGTCTTGGCAGATCTCATCTCTCTTTTGCTTTTGTTCATCGGGGAGCTCCTTTGGGACCATTTTTGCACACACCTTTCTCATGCCAAGATTTTCAATTAAGATTTTCCTAACTGTTTCTCTATCAATGTTTACTTGGTCTGCTGTGCTTCTCATAGTCAGCTGACGATTTTGATGTACCATTTGATGAATTTTTGCAATGTTTTCGTCAGTTCTACTTGTTACTGGCCGCCCTGACCTCTCCTCATCAGTGATGCTTTCTGTCCCCTCAGAAAAACATTTAATCCATTTGTGCACTGATGTTTTCTTCATGGCATTATCCCTATAAACTTGGACTAACGTGTCCCTGATTTCACTTCCACGCTTGCCAAGTTTAATGAGAAATTTAATGTTTGTTCATGGCTCTAATTCAAGCCCCGGCATTCTTGCCACGGCACACACAAACACGCAACAACAATAAAGAACCCCACTCAGTAAGACACCGCAAGTCGACACGAACACAGCCGTGAGACACAGCTATGCCACGGTGATGACACCTCACCGAGCTGTCTGCACAGTGCTGCCAACGTAAGCGCACAGTGGGAAGTTCATGAAGTTAATCATCAGACCTCCAAATAAGGTCATAGTCTAAGGTTCTGGTGGACATGAATTTTGGGGAGACACTCTTCAACCCATGATAAGGAGCATATTTTGCCTTCTCTGACTAGCCTTGAGTTGGCAGCGGGGACACAGAGTTGGAAAGCTGGCCCACACTGACCACGTCCTGACCAGCTGAGCTGGTCACAGTTGGGCTCTCTGGACTGGCTGCCGCAGAGGCCGTAGGTCTGACTTCTGTTGTCCTGTCTGGTCTGGCCGTTGCCCGCTTGTATGTTGAGGCTCCCTTGTTCTCTTGCTACCTAGCTGAGATGCCAAGAAAAGCACTTGAGCTTTCCGGACCTCAGGGCTTTCTTTCCTCTGAAATGGGAAGTTCTGTGGTCCTCAGTGGGTGGGAAAGGCTACTCCGCATCAGGGCCAAGGGGAGAGGTGGGGACGCACGGGTGGCCTAGGAAATGTCCCAGGGATTTTGGTAAGCCCATGTTTCCTCCTGGGTGGAGAACAGTTGGACCACGTGGGAGCTGGGGCCTCTCCCAGCCAGAAAATTCCATGGCCATCGCTCCTGGAGAGAACAGTTCTGCTTGCTGCTGGATCTTCCAATCACATTTTTATTGTTCCACATTGCTGAATCTCTTTTGGACTGTACTAAAAGAGAGATTTTAAATTCCTTTTCATGCTGCTTAAGGCAGTGATTTAATCTAATTATTTTTACTCTTGTGTGGGATGTGAGGGTATGACTATTGCCCATGAAAGGTGTAAAATTCTTAGCTAGGTTACTTTAAACCATAGAATTTGGGAAGTCATGATTTTTTTTTTTCTTTTTTACTTTTGGTTTCCTGCCTTGGGTGGCTTCTAAAACACGTAAGTGAAAATGATAGAAATTTGAAGTTACTCAAGTTACTTCCCAGCCTTCCAGTCTAGCGTTCAGAATAAATGTCAGGGCTAGAATGTGGGGGTTATTTTTAACCAGGGGAGAAAGCCAAGAGCGATTGGCATGTTTTGAGGCAATTTTTTCCTTTTCGAAAAATTCAGTTCACGGTTTATATTCCCCGAAGCGCAGCGAGTCAGCGGATGGTTTAAGGAGGACGAGCATCCCACGGGCGTGCATTTCCATCACGCACTCGCCACCGGCCACGGCCCGCGTCCCGCCTGTCCCCTCGGGAGCCTGGAGCCGAGATAGCTGGGCCAGCCCGACCGGCTCCTGGGGCCCGGACGCCCCTCCGCACAGGGCTCATTCCGGAGGCTCCAGGGTCTGTGTCAGCAGGGAGGTGGGCAGCCAGACACTCAGTCACTGGGCGGGCGTCCCCGGAACACCAGCCTCGTGCCACGCCTGGCAGCTCACAGGCGGACGGTGCAGCCAGAGCCCCAGGGAGGGGCGGGACGAGACGCAAGAACCGTCCTGGCCGAGCACGAGGGCCCTTGAGGCCTTGACAGCGTTTGGGCCCTTATTCCTAAGAGTAAGCAAAAGCCACCGGCCAGTTGGACGCTCCACGTGAGGGTGGAGAAAGCTTGTCTGGCTGCTGTGTGGGACCTATTAATGAGAAGGAGCTGATTGAGAGTGGGGGTGGGAGACCAGTTAGGGGGCTGTGAAGTGGTCCAGCGAGACCTGGAGCCGGCGGGAGGTATGGAGAGGTGGATGGATGGACTCCAAAGCTGTGTAGGAAGTGGGGTGGCCGGCACCCTGGGGAGAATTGGCTAAAAGCGGGCAGAGAGTAGCCGTTATCGTTTAGTGCAGGAAATAAAGCCATTCTCGGTATTTTAAACAGAAAGGAATTGAACTCAGGGAATTGGGTGCTTACAAAGTTCAAGGAGGGGTTAATGGAGCAGGAGTTGGAACTGAGGTGATCACAGTAAAGGAACAGTGTGGGAATGAGGACATGAGTGCTGTCACCAGGCGAGCCTCTCCGCACCTCGGTCTCTGTGGCCGTGGTTGCCGGAGCACACCTTGGCCCCTCTTCTGGCTCTGAATCCCCGAGGTTGGCAGGACCCTCTGTCTCTAGAACCTTAGCTGCAGGGCAGTAGGGCTGATTCATGTGACCGTGCAGCGCACAGCCTGCACACCCATATCTAGTGTCTCTGATTCGAAGGTTCGTGGAAGGAAATTGAAATGGATGCTGGGTACCCATCGGCCTGTGCACCCCTCAGGGGTTATAAGAAAGGAGGAGGTCATCTAAGACAGTACTGGAATTTCTTTCATGAAAAACAACATGGACCGTGGGCCATTCACAGTGTACAGGTTCGTACTTACAGGATGGCCAAGGAGTGATGTCCTTTTGGAAGCTGGGTATGTTAGATCTTGAGCTCAAGAAAGACTGAGATTTGGGAGAAGTCTGCAGATACCGGAAAGTCAGAGCCAGGTCACTGGGCTGGGGTGGGGGAATGCTTAGTTGGAGAAGTGGACTCAGGACAGAACCCCAAGGACACCAGCATTTGGGGTCCCACAGAGGAGGGTCCTCCTAAAGGAGACTGGGCAAGTGAGGACAGCATGGGCTCAAAGAAGCTGTGTGAGAACATTGCAAGGAGGTGGGATCACATAGCGAGGTGGGTGAATCTTAATACATTTTGCTAAGTGCAAGAAGCCAGACCAAAAAGGCTACATAGTCTGTGATTTCACTCGTGTGACATTCAGGAAAAGGCACTCTCCAGGGAAAGGAAGCATTAGTGGTTGCCAGGGATTGGGGCACGGGGGTGGGTTTGACTACAGAAGGGCCGGCAGGAGAATGTTGTGGGTGATGGAGTTCTGCTGTCTCGGGTGTGATGGCGGGTACACAAGGCTGTGCGTTTCTCAAAGCTCATGGAAGTGCACACCACAAAGAATGAATTTCACTGTGTGTAAGATAGGTGGGTGACTGGATGGACAGATAGAGGCTACATTCACTTACTCACTCATTCGTTCATGCGTACATATGTTCATCCATCCACAAAACTGAAGTGGTCAGTTTTATTAAATGTTTCAAGGAGGTCAGGATTTCCCTGGGTGGATCAACTAGTGTCCTAGACCCCTGTATGGGTGGGCCTTGGCCCACCCGGAATCCACCTACAAGATGCAATGTACATTTCTCCTTTCAAGAGCACCACTTCTTGCCATGGCCATTAGCTTTCGGGACTACAGAGCCTGGTCCTTGGATAATGGAGTCCTTAGCCCCAAGATGGGCACCTGTTGTGGGTAAAACATTTGGATAAAAAGAGCCTGGTGTTAGTTGGGTTCCCAGCCTGGGTTCTTCTCTCGCCTATGCTAAACCATGGTGGTGTGACCGTAGGTGAATGCTTTAGCCTCTTGGAGCCTCTATTTCCTCATCAGTAAGATGCGAATAAGGATCCTGTCAGGATTGACATGGAAGATTAAAGGTTAGTCATGCAGCCTTCTAACCTTGACCATGGGCTTGTGCCCACACACTCCCCCAAGTCACTAACCCCTGGTGTAGTTCACTCCTCACCAGCACTGCAAACTTCTCACATCTCCCGATCAGTCGTTGACTCGTCTGTCTCCCCGACCTGCCCCTTAGGGGCACATCTGTGGCACTCAGCGTCCAGCCCAGTGCCTGACACCTAGTAAATGCTGAACAACCACGTATGGACTTGAACTCTTTCAGAATCAGGGTATGTGTCACCCTGATAACCTACCACTTTCTGAATAACTTTAACTCTCTCCTAAAGCCAAGTCACCCTCCGAGAGGAGAAGAGCTGCCAGCAGCCCTGGGGATGCTCTCAGGTGTGTCAGGCTCTTGTCGCCTCCTGCCAGAGAGCCCGATGCCTGCTGCGTGGGTGCTCATCAACACCTGTGGAACGGGCACATGCATTTGGAGAACTGGCAGCAGTGTGGGCAAAAGTGCAGGATGGAGCCTTGAAGGGGCAGCACTAATTCAGGGGGTTCTGAAACAGTATGGTGTCACCCATGTAACTTCATGTGTCAACAGAAGAGGTCAGATGTGCCTAGCGGTCTCGTTTATGGTGGTTAGAAAACGTGGTAGCTGGTGGGGTGGGGGGAGGTGCGGATGCTTTTGACCCCAGGGATCTATGGTGTCCCCTTTGCTGTTCAGGGGGGCAAGTGGCAGGAAAGACCCCCGCTCCCCAGGCCCTGTGCAGTGAGGGGTGGACCGGAGGGAGGCAGACATCTGGGTGTGAGGAGAGGGTGGGTGCAGAACCAAGAGTGGTGGAGAAGCCAGTTCTGGGCACCAAAGTCAAAGAAAGAATCCTGAAGGCGGGTGGGGAGTAGCTGCTAGGTGGTTGTCAGCTTTCCCTCCCCGCCTCCTTCCCCTGACTTGCCCCACGGCGGGTGCTGGGATGTCCCTGGTTTCCTGAGTCGGGCTCCACCTGCAGACACATCTCTTCCCTCTCCCCACAGCCAGCACCCCGGGATTTCTGCCGCTTACAGGCTTAGGCGTGACCTCCAAAGCTGCGTGTGCACGCCCTGTTGATTCTTCCTTGTCCTGATCTGAGCAGGCGGGGCAGGCTCCGCCCCTCTCACACACGCACATGTCATGCCCTTGAACATGGCCCAGGAGAAGAGAAGGTTTTCTCAGGAAGCTGGGATGAAGGAGCGTTAGCGCGGAGATGAGATTGGGGCCCGTCTTGCCTCATGCTCTGCCCCCCGCACCCCCGGAGCTGGCTTTGTCTTCTCCTTGGCTTTCCTAACCCCAGGCTCATCCTCTGGAACAGGGAGCACAGAGCTAGTGCCCAGAGGAGACTGTAAGTTAAGAGCCTCACAGTGACAGCCGCCTAACTGGCTCAAGCGCCTGCACACATTATCTATCACCTTTAATCCGTACAGCAGCCTGGCCAGCAGGCCTCCTAGGACCCCTGCTTATAGGTGAGGTGACAGCCATGAGGGGTTTAGGAACTTGCCAAGATCATGTGGGTAGTAAGAGGTAGAGGCACTTCCTGAAACCTGTCATCTGCCTCTAAAGACAGTGCCTGCTGCATAGGCTGTCTGCAGTTCAAAGTTGTCACTGCTGGTGACAAAGGTGGGAGGGACAGAGTTCCTGCTGTGTGTGCTCTGTACCCCCATGGACCAGTTTCTAGAGGATCTGAACCCTGCACTGGGCAATGGACTGGCCCTGGCTCCCAGCTGCCAGTGGGGGCAGGCAGAGTGATCATATGCCTGCTTGTAGCCTTTGGTGTCCACACTGGGGCATGCCACACAGTAACGGTGGCTGTGCCGTCACCTCGTGTAGCCACAGATTACAGCTGATGAAATAGGGGACAGAGAGGTTAAATGACTCAGCCAGGGTCCCATATGCTCATGGGTCATTGAGCCAGGACTCTAATCCATGCCCCAATGCAGGGTGTTTTCCATTCATGGTAGAGACAGTCCCTAACCCTGGAAAGGAATGCAGGGTCCCCCTGTGAGTTGTGGTCTATGTGGCTGGGGACCTAAGCTGGTCACTGCCCCCTCTTAGTCTCATTTGGAAAGCAGAGACATTTATGGCTGTGGTGCCTGCCTCGAGGGCTCAGGATGCCAAGACTCAGGTGGGTCATTGGCAGCTGGTAGCTCTGCGGTTACTCACTGTCTTTGCTGGCATCTTGGGGCCATGGATGGCATTCGCTCCTCTGTGCGGCCAGCGTCCTCATGGGGTTGCAAAGCAAGGCACTGCAGCTGCAGCAGTACAAGCCTGTTCCTGCCACGGACAAAGCCGTTTCTAATCCACATCCCCTCCCTGCTGGGGACCAGATGATATGTCCTCACAGAAAAGCAGCATTACTTTGTTGTAATTTTCAAAGAATTCCCAGTATTGGATACATCATCAGCTCTCAAAACACTGGTTTGGAGAATCAGGAACTGCCTTGAATTTTCATGACTGAGATGTCTGTTGATCTGCACTGAAATAGCCCAGACAGTTGCATTTCTCTTGGAAATAGGATCTTGGCCACAGGAATGCCGAGTCCCCCCCCCCCACTTTATAATTCTCCATCTCTGAGCCTACAGATCTTGAAGCAGCTCCATGCCCTTGAACTCACAGAGCAGCTCTGCTAAAGAAGTTTGATTACGGGAGCAGCGGAAGAATCTATATTTCATTAAGTACTCCTTGTTTCGAAGTGGGAACATTTCCTAGGTGTCTGGGGAGTTCATCTTTTCTATGTCTTGTTGGGAGAATCTAATCTTAAAAAACAGAAGTTTCCATATAAGGGAGAAACCATCACTTTCAGAGCTCAGGGCCCAATTACACTTACAGAGAAGGGATTTTCATCCTGGGAGTTTATTTAACAAGCATTTATTAAGCTCCCACCAGAAACCAGGAGTCATTCTAGGTATTTAAGGGGGTTAAAAGGGTGATGAAAACCTTCTTAGAGGACGAGATGATACACATTACTTTTGTTAGAGTAAGTATTTTTGTTAGTATGGATCACTGCCTTCCAGAAGCTTCTGGCCTAGCTGATGTGATGAGGACCAGTGAAGAGGATGTGGGAGTGTGGGAGTGTCTGATGGAGGACCTGCAGAAATGATATTCATGGAGTATTTATTCATTGGTCATCTCAAATTGGGGGTGGGGGCGGTGACAAGGAATTACTGCTCCATTTCCCAGGAGCATTCTGAGGCTCAGACCACTTGTGAGGGGTTGCAGGGGGACAGGGGTATCAGAGACGGCACCTGAACCCCAAGTATTTGATTCCCAATGCAGAGGGCTCTGCACCTCCCAGGGCTGCCCACCGTCCAGGATGGTGAGAGCACATAACAGGAGTGGGGGTGCCCACTGTGACAGGGGCATTCTTGGGACCAAAGGAAGACCTATGACGACTGAGGGAGTCCCGGGGCTAAGAGGACAGTGACCGATGCTGAGTCTCAGCCCTCACCCCCTCCCTGAGGTCCTGCTCTGCGTCCTGCCCCTGAGACCCATCTCCTGTCGGTAACTCACTCTCTGCGTGTCCTCTTGTCTTCCAGCGATCCACGAGTTCCCCGCAGACCTGTTCTCCAACAAGGAGCGGCAGCACGGAGCCGTCCTGCTGCACATCCTCGGTGTAAGTGGCCCTCGCAGGGTGGGGCATTCCTGGCCATCAGGCAGGTGGAGCCTGTCGTGAGTCACACGTCTCGTCCGGTCCTTATAAGAGCCTGGTGAGGAGGGCAGATCCTGGACCGGTTCTACCCACAAAGAAACAGGGCCTGAAGGAGGTTAGGTGACTTGCTCAGTGTCACATAGCGAGTGGCCGCAGAGCCAAGACAAGAATTCAGGTGCTCTGCTTGGATAAAATGGGAGCAATGGTGCCTTTCCCAGATGAGCAAGCAGGCATGAATGTGGAGAAGACATGGCCTGGCACCCAAGAAGGGCTCTGTACGTGCTTGCTATCATGATTCTCGTGATTCCCCGCAAGTGTACCACCTTGACATAATTATAGTTTATGACTTTGGTGCATTCCCAAACTTCCCTTTGGTTTTAGATGGGCCTTGAGGACAAGTGGAGGAGTTTAAGCAGCAGTTCAGGAAGGTATTATGGGTAAAAGCGGCTCTTGTCTGGCAGAGGTAGGCAAACTTCAGCCAGCAGCACCGCCCGCGTTTGTACGTGAAGTTTTCTTAGAACACAGCCATTCCCACTCGTCCCTGTGTGAGCCATGGCTGCTGTGCCTCGGGGGCAGAGCTCAGTAGTTGCAGCAGAGACTACATGGTCTGCAAAGCCAAAAACAGTAACTGTCTGACCTTTTGCAGAAAAAGTTAGCCAGCCCTGTTGTGGGGTGTGGGGAAGGGGAGCTGGTCGCCGTTAGTCTTCCACTTTGGCTTGCCGTCCCGTCCAGTTACACAGATTTTCCTCCTGATGAGGTTTCCGACCACCGTCTGCTGAGAGATTTATACCCGACAAGTATTAGGGAAAGCTGGGATTCTCACCTGGATAGCAGCCACCAGCCGAGAACGAGTGCACGGAGTTTTCATTGGCAGGATGAGCCATACTGAAAAGGCAGGTTAGAATGGAGATGACCGGCACATTCTGAATGACAAGCCGGTCCTGTCTCTGTGGCAGTCATGACACCCCTAGTTTGGCTTTCCCGTGCACACCGCCCCTGCACTAAGAGGGTGCGGGTTTGGCGAATTATTACTTCCGTCGTTCTGTCTGTCTGTCTGCCTCGGGAACGTCCTGGCGTTGCTGGGGCAAAACCTTCGTTCCCTCGGGAATTTCGCAGGAACCCTTCAGAGCGGGCGTTACTAGACTGTGGCTGGAGGGCCCAATCCCACCCACCTTCTGTTTTTATAAATAAAGTTTTATTGGAACACAGCCACGCCCGTGCCATGGCTGCTCTTCGACAGCAGCAGTCATTGTGGCAGAGACTGGGTGGCCTGTGAAGCCTAGAATACCCTCTGACCCTATCGGGAAATGCGTGCTTCCGCCTCTTCAGAGCAAGAGCAGGCTCTGGCTTTGGTCCGCGGCGCCCCTTGGGTCTTCGCAGTCCCCGTGGTGGGTACATAGCGCCATTGTGGCCCCCCTTTCCTCCCCAGGGTTTTAGAGGTGTCCGGGGAGCCACGGGCTTTGGTCTCACGGGGCATCCTTTGCCTGGGAGATGAGGTTGGGGGGACTTGCGGGGGGTGCGATTCAAGTCAGAATGCTGAGACTTGCAGCGGGGCCTCTCTCAGTGACGGGTGCTTTATTTGCCTGCTTGTTTGCTGCCCATGAAGGAAAGGGCTTCACCCGGCGTCCTCGCCGCGACACCTGGGACACAGATGAGCTCGGGGAAGCTGTGCCATGTGGACCGGGCAGGGAGGGGTTCTCTGCACAAAACCATTTTAAAGCTGCTGATCTGTTCTTACTCTGTCATTAAAGGACGCAGAAGCCCAGACCTGGAGACGTAACTTGCCCAAAGTCACGTGGAAAACTAGGCCCAGAATTAACGTTAGGGTCCGGACTCTGTCCCTGAACCTCCCAGTGTCCACGGCTGGTGTTATTTAACCTGTCCCAGCGTCAAGTAGTGCTCCAGGGAAGGCCAGCTCTCACGTTGCCCTTGGTTTGGGCAGGAGGTGGGGAGCTGGGAACAAGGAAATGGTACCCTCACTAAACATAAAAGGAAAATCAAGATGATGATTATTTTAAACTCGTAAAATGGTGATTTTTAAATGCTTTTCTTTGAAAGTTAGGTCTTGCCTTTCGGGGCATGCTCTGGTCCTGGGAGAGAGCCATTGCTTTAAGAGCAGAGGAAGGAGCACAGGACTGTGTAGCCTGAGTTTTAGTCCCCCGGGCAGCTCAGCAAGTATTTCTCCTCTCTGGGCCTCAGTTTCCCATTCGTCAGTGAGGGAGCAAGTCTCTCTGGTGCTGGAATTTCCCTCCATGCCCCCGTTCCCATCTGGCCTCCACCCCGCAGGCCAGTGCGGGGTGTGCGGGATGCCCACTGGGCCTCATCGGCCCGGACGCTGTCCGTCTCCTGTCCCCCTCGCAGGCTCTGTACATGTTCTACGCCTTGGCCATCGTGTGCGACGACTTCTTCGTTCCGTCTTTGGAGAAGATCTGCGAGGTAGGTGGGAGAGACTGGGGGCCCCTGGTGAGGCCTTGGAGGGGGCTGGGGGTGGTGGAGGACATGGGGCATGGCAGCACCAGGCAGAGGAAGACTGGAGCGGGGAGCACTCTAGCAGGTCCAACACTTAGGGTCACCAGAGCAAAGCCTCACTCTGAAACCCCCAGATCAGAGTTGGCGGGTGGGTCCTCTCCCGGACCTGGCTGTCGGGAGCAGTGAAGCCAAACCCGGTCAGGTAGGGAGCATTTGTCTTAACCAGGTGTGGGAGGCAGGTGTGGGATCTCCGTCCCCAGGGAGGATGCTGGGCTGCATCGCAGGGAGTGGATGCCCTCCGTCCCAACCTTGGCGGGCTGACATTTTGTCCTTTTAATCATTTTGTTAAGCTTTTGCTTCCTCCTCTCTCGCCCCATCTGTCTCGGCACTGCCTCATTCTTGGCTTCCAGCTATGGAGGGAAAACGACCTGTGCATTCAGCACCAACTGTGTGCAGACTGTCAGGGCTTTGCCATGCTTCACCCCCCCAGGAAATCTCCCAGCTGCAGGAGCCCCTGTTGTTGTACCACTTGCAGCTGGGGACACAGACTGTTAGACACTTCTCTGCTACTTTATCCCACAGCTGAGCATAGCACAGGGCCTGACCTGGGTGCCCTAATCAGTGAGTGCCCGGGCAAAAGTACGCGAAGGCTCTGCCATAACCTCTCCTAACCTCCCTCTGCCCCTCAGACCAAGCCACATGCTTGCCTCCAGATGGCGGGAGGGGACAGGTTCTGGGTTGAGGGCCCAGCAGAGTGGCTGAAGGCGTGGCTCGAGGTGCAGGGCAGAGAGGCTACCAGCCAAGGAGCTGGCTCCCCACACTCTCCCTGGCTGCCAGAGTGTCTGGTTGGCATGCCCACCATCCCACATCACAGCCTGGGGGTCCGTGGTCCCCTCTTTTTCAGAAACTCCATCTGAGTGAGGATGTGGCCGGAGCCACCTTCATGGCTGCAGGAAGCTCGACGCCTGAGCTGTTTGCCTCTGTCATCGGTAAGAAATCCCACCCGCCCAAGACACGGGATCTGCGGAGAGCCCAGGGTTGGCGCCCTGACCGGTGGGGCATGCGTCAGCCCTGGGCGCCAGTTTTCTCATCTGTAAATGACTCGTGTGTGGAGTAAGGGTGCTGATGCTCACAGGGCTTCTTTTTGGGGTGATGGAAGGGTTCTAACATTAGGTGGGTTGCACGATTCCTTGACTATCTGGCAAAACACTAAATTGCTACTGCAGACAGGTGGATTTTATGGCATGCGAATTTTGTCTTAATAAAGCTGCTCCCTAAATGGGCAAATTGGCATAGCCGGTCCCTGGCACCCCGGCCCCCCACCTCTCTGGTTTGGCCGGTCTCACAGCAGCACAGGTGTTCTCCTTGATTGGGAGAACACCTGCCCTTGATTTGTGGGCGGCGGGGGACGGGCGGGGGGATGGACCTCCCCGCCAGGCTGGGCCTGACCAGTGCAGAGCGGTGCCTTTCCCTTCCCAGGTGTGTTCATCACCCACGGAGATGTTGGCGTTGGCACCATCGTGGGCTCTGCTGTGTTCAACATCCTGTGTATAATCGGAGTTTGTGGGTTATTCGCGGGGCAGGTCAGTGGTTTCTCTCCCCTTATGAAGTGACACCAGAGACAGCAGTGGGGGAACCCAAGGCCTACCCTTAGCCATGTATCTAAGTCCCCGAGGCTTTGAGCAAGACGGTTTCCCCCTCCAGCCTGTGTCCCCATGTGTGACAGGGGTGTCTGACATTCCCCCACCCCGTGGTCTGCGGGGCCAAGAGCTGGAAGAGCATCAACGCTCTGGTCCCGTCCTAGGGTAAGCGTTCATTCGACAGCAATAAATGGCTAAGAGGCAGCGCTGTAACCCTGACCCTGAGCTAGAGTCTGGAAATGCTTGGGGCCTGCCTTTGCCCTCCCAGCAGGGAGCAGGGAAGGGGCCTGTCATTGGTACCCCACCAGCATCATCCTGGTCCTCAAGGCCAGGGGGCCAGGGTGAGGAAGTCATGGGGGTGGCTATTAGACTTGACCTCAGAGCATCAGGCTTATGGATAGGCCCTGTCTGGCCGAGGGAGGTGGAAGAGGACAGCCAGTTATCACCAGAAGGTTCCAGCATGGGGGAATTGGGGGTGGGGAGAGATCAAGTGCCTCTGGCCTCAGCCTTGACTCCGGGCCTCTGCTCTGAAACCTGGGAGGAACAGAGGGAAGCCCTGCTGTCCCTTACGAATGCTCCATGGTTTTTTTCTGTTCCCCAAATATAACGAGGAGCACAGGGTGGCCCTGGGCAGCCGGGCAGATTTGTTTCTGGTCGCACAGTTAGGAGGCGCTGCATGGGTATGTCCCTGTACGTGCAGGTGTCTGGAGTGGTGGGGACGCCCCCCAGCAGCTGTGCCCGCCCCCCACCCGCATGTGTCCAGCCCACAGCAGCTGACGCCCTTTGCTTGCAGGTGGTCCGTCTGACGTGGTGGGCTGTGTGCCGAGACTCCGTGTACTACACGCTCTCTGTGGTCGTGCTCATCGCCGTGAGTTCCCCTCCCACCCCGGAAATCGCCTTTGTCCCTGGCCCCACACCCGGGGAGCCTGCAGCACCTGGCCGTGGGGTGTGCTGACCACGCACTGCAGTCATGTCCACCAGTCCCCTCAGCACGCGCCTCCCCTCCTGAAACCCTACACCTGACACCTCAGTTACGGAGAAAAGCCAGGGACCACCATGACAGCCAAAGGCCTTGAAAGAGCCGGAGCACGGGTTGTGTGGTCCCGGCAGTCAGACTCAGGCACATCACTCATCAGAGGCCCTTCAGACCCGTGCTTAGAGCTAAGGAGTGGCTGGTTTTACCGCAGAGCAGGAGAGAGCGGCCAGCCGGGAACTGGCAGCGTTGGGGGTCGGGGAGGTGGATGCATAAAAGCCGGAGGAGCCTAAACAGGGATTCCTGGGGCTTGTTAGTGAGTGTGTGAAAGGGCTGGGTCACATCATGGCACATGACAGTGCAGCACAAGGCACACTGCCGAGGGGCGTGTCATCCACAGGGTTGCGGTTGCAATCCCAAAGGAGCTTTAATGTGGTGGCACAGAGGCAGGTCATATTCGAGGGGGGCAGATGCATGCGGTGCACCTTGATTTTAGGGTATGGAAAGTGCCCCAGAGTGACAGTTCTCAGCCTTACAAGATCTAGCCCCAATTGTGTGCGACAGCCATATCCCTTAGATTAGCTATCTGCTGCCGTGTTACAGATTTCCCCAAAACTCAGTCACTTGAGACAGCAAACATTTATTACTCCCATTTTCTCAGGCTCAACCTCTGGGAGTCCTCAGGTCAGGGTCTCTCCCCAGCATCACCTCATGGTTCCCCCAGGCGAGGGCATCACGTGGCCGATGGCAGCCTCAGGTCCTTTCTTGCTGGCTGTTCCGTGGTGCAGCTCACCACAAGGCAGTGAGGGAGAGAAGGTGCCAAGACGGAGGCCACTGACTGTCTGTAACGCACCCTTGGAAGGGACCGCACTGTATTCTCTTAGGAACCACTCCCCTAGGTCCAGGCCACATACCCAAGAGGAGCATGAATGTCAGGCAGTGGGGCCACAAGAGGCTGCCTATTACACCCCCAAAAGGAAAGTTACAGCCCACATAATTTCCCTATACACAATTTTAAAAAATCAATGTAACTCCCAAAACATGCTATAAAGGGCAAGTGAAAGTCACGTATAACAAAAGAATACATCTTTTACCGTGTAAACGTTTTGGCACGAAGATGCTAGAATACCCCAGGTGTAGTCTGTTGCCCCCACGTGGAAAGTCTCCGAGCCTGACCACGACCAGCTCGGATGAGGCCGCACCTTCAGCCCCGTGAGTGGTGCCGACATGGAGGACATGATTTTCCCAAAATCCTGAAAGAGCTGACTACAACCATCTCTCCCTTTTATGACAGTCACCATACGAGAAAAATAACTTTATTAAGGCCATGTGAAAATACTTGGATTTGTGAAACCGAAGTTAAGGTCTAGGCTCAGGTTGTTATTTCTTGTCACTTGCCTGACCCTTTAGCTGATATTTAAGACTAGTGCCAAACGTGCAAATACTTCTGCAATGGAGCAGCTCCACGTGTTCTAGGCTGGCTAACACCCCGGGCCGTCACTGCCTCTCAATGCCAGGAGCCCTCCCCCGAGCTGTGAAAACTAAAAATATCTCCGTAACTGTCCTGCAAGTTTCCCACATGATGCACTGGGCTCCGCTCTGTGGAGTGTCCTCTCCTCAGATCCTTGACTTGGGGGAGCCTCACAGCGATGCCTGGCCAGGACAAGCATCCCCAAGCAATCCTGCCGTGATGGCCAGGAGAGGGGTGCAGCGGGCCCAAGTCCACAGCAGGCCCCTGGCCTCTGCTGGGGACCCAAGATCAGATGGGCGGGCACAGACTCTCCACCTTCCTGTGCACACTGGGCTGGACACTCGCGGAGTCCTCCCCTGGACCACGTTCGTCCGTGTCACATGTGGAAGATGCGCGGTGGGGTGGTCGTGTGGTACCCGGTTAGGAAGCCATGGCGTCTCTACCTCCACCCCGGCCTTCCTTCGAATGGTGGTACGAGAGGCTCCTTGGCCCTCAGAACTTCTGAAAGGGGTTCCTCTTTATTTTTAAGAAAATGACGTGGCTTCCCTCTCATACACACAGGTAGGTACCACAGGTAGGTAGGCAGGCAGGCAGCTAGGTAGATAGATGATAGATGGATGGATTGATCAATCAATCGGTGTCTTTTCAGTCTTTAAGATTCTTGGTTGCTGCAACTCTGCCCATCAGTGAGGACAGGCCCCTGCCAGGTGGGCCCCAGCAGCTACCTGGACCATAACGAAACACAGGCCCTTTCTTGGGGAGGCCCACACTACGCTGGGCTATAGGTGGCAGCGTCTGCTGACGGAGGTTTCAGCTAAGGCGAGGTCGCCTCGTGCAGCTGAACCCAGGCCCGGAGCGGGGACCCCAGCTAAGGCGAGGTCACCTCGTGCAGCTGAACCCAGGCCCGGAGCGGGGACCCCAGCTAAGGCGAGGTCGCCTCGTGCAGCTGAACCCAGGCCCGGAGGGGGGACCCCAGCTAAAGCAAGGTCACCTCATGCATCTGAACCCAGGCCCGGACGGGGGACCCCAGCTTCCGGCAGAGCGCGTTATTGATAAGCCAGGATGCATCGGCCCTGGGTGCTTAGTGGTCTGCATTTGCTTTCGGAATAAATATGTCCCCCCTACCCTTTGTTTCTTTTGCCTTCCAGTTTATATATGATGAAGAAATCGTGTGGTAAGTGTTTAAAGTTTGTTCCTCGTTTTTCCTTTTTTGTTCGAATCCTCGCTTCTTGGGTTCATTGAATTTAAAATGCTTTTTATAAACAAGTTGATGAACTTGTGAAAGTAAGGAGTGTCTCATTCTAACCTATCATGCCTTTGTTTATCCTTTCAAAGTGACAAAATTTTTTTCCCTGAATATTCCCACCCCACCAGATAGCAGGATATGTCACAAAGCTAAAATAATGAAAACAGTATGGTGTTGTGCACAGGGGTAAACACAGGCCAGTATGGACTATGACACTGAGAAGCCAGTAATGGGCCCATTCTGGGCTGGGGATTTGGCAGGTCCTGACAAGGCAGTGAGTTAGGGAGGCGGGCCTCAGGTACTGCTGGGACAGCTGGGAGTCCATACGGGACAGGACCCCACCAGCTCCCTCCCTCACACAAGAATGAATTCCCGATGAATTAAAGATCTCACTGGGCAAAGTTAAAACCACACAGAATCAACCCTAGGGGCTCATCTTCACGACACCGAGGTAGAGAAAGGATTCCTTAACAAAGGCGCGCGTGGCACCGACTTTAAAGAGAAGGTGGATACCGTCTCTCTGCGGGCCTGACCGCGTCCTCATTCATCCGCCATAAAAACATTCTCTTCGTGGTACTGAAGCAGGATCAGATCCTGTGTGTGTGACTGTTTGTGGGAGTCCAGTCAGGAGGCCCGACGTGAGCCGATGGTCACGTGCTTTGGGCCCCCGCCTGGCCCCTAGCCCGCCCTGGTAGATGGGGTTGGGGGGAGGGTGCTGAGATCCTCTGCAAGTCCCTTGTGGCCCTGCTAGTGCTTGGGCTCCTGTCAGCAGAGCTTGGGCTCCTGTCAGCAGAGCTTGGGCTCCTGTCAGCAGAGGAGGAGCTCCCAAAGGGACTGCAGCCAGGCACTCGGTGGGCCCTTAGGGCACATGTGTCAGATGAACAAATGACGGCCGTGTGGCTCCCCAGAGGCTTGTGGTCGGGCTACCAAAACCCCACTGTGTGTGGTGATGGGCACTGTGTCTGCAAGTCTGCAGCAATTGTGTGTCCCAGCAAGACCCCACTCCCACCATGTTCAGCCCAGGGGGTCCGGGGCCCCTTCTTCAGGCAGTTCTTAGGGCTCGCCTCCCCGCAGCCCCACCTTGTCTGCTCCTTGGCCATCCTCAGGCTGCATGATTCCAGGCGGCTCCCCTCCCTGAATCCTGGGACGCGATGGCCCTGGCCCCTTCTCTTTCTAGGTAGCTGGGGGACCTCCGCCTCAGTCCTATTGCCCCCTTAGAGTTGGGAAGTTCCCGTCCTCAGCCCTTTCTGTCACCCAGAGGACTTTAGTTGGCAGAGTAGCTGTGGGCTGGGGTGGCTCACCTGCCTGCCTGGGGCCTGGGCCAGACGCTGGGGACAACGGAAGGTCACAGCACCTCCAGAGCACCTCCAGCCTGGCCACGGCCCCCATTCTGGTCACGCCGCGCCCCCTACTCTAACCACAGTCTTCTTTCTCTCTCTGAGGTGGGAAGGCCTGGTGCTCATCATCCTGTACGTGTTTTACATTCTGATCATGAAGTAAGTGCCCTTTCTCCCCACTGGCTGGCTGACGCCTCAATGTACCTCCTGCTCTAGCCTTTTGGTAGAACAGGGAGCACACCTCTGTCACACTTTTCAGTCACTTTTGGCCAGCCTCAGTTCTCCAGGGGACACCACACGGGGGGCAGCCAGAGTTATTCAGACACTGTTTTGGGGTGCTGTGTACACCCAGCCAGAGGAGTCAGGGCTGGTGGGAGGAGAACGAGGCCGCCCCAAAACAAGTAGCAAGCAAAGACCTCTCTCGCACCCTGCTCCTTGCTTCTCCACGCCCCGGGTGACCACTCCCTTTTGCTGTCTGTAAATCTGATAGTTTAACATGACTCTTGGAAAGGGCCAGGCAGCCTCATTTCTGCTCCAAGCTCCATAAAATGCTGCCTCTCAGGGCTGCTGCCTGGCACAACTGCAGGGGTTGCTCGTAGTACCAAGGACGCGGACACTGGGTCTGGGCTGTGCCGCCTCGAGGCCCTCCGGGCGCCGCGCCGGTCAGCAGCATCTCGGAACGAGCCGTGAGGAGTATCACTCAGCCACCAAGAGGAAGGAAAGTCTGTCACATGTCACAGCGTGGGTGGACCTTGAAAACATTATGCTGAGCGAAATAAACTGGTCACAAAAGGACAGATACTGTCTGATGCCACTTATATGAAGTACCTCGCTCAAACTCAGGGAGGCAGAAAGCAAATTAGAGATTGCCAGGTGCTTGGAGGAGGGAGTAATTAATAATTAAATGATGAGTGGACACGGAGTTCCATCTGGGATGCCAGAAAAGTTTTGGGAGTAGATGGTGACGATGGTTACCCACTGGTATAATTGTAACTAATGCCCCTGAATTGTGCGCTTCGAGGTGAAAAATAGAGGAGCAGATGTTATGTTGTATTTATTTTCCACACAAAAAACAAAAAGGACAATACTGCCCATGAGCTGAGCCGTTTCAGGTTTTATCTTCCTGATTCCTCCACAGGTAATTTAAAAAAAAAAACAAAACACTGAGTTTGATGAGGTTGTGATTTGTAATGTTTTATAAAATGAGTGATCAACTGTAAACTGCAGGAGACTTGTCCGTAAAAGGTCTCTCTCAGTGCCTTTCAGTGAGGCGGGCAGCCTGGGGGTCCCAGATGGAGGAAGTCCCTTCTCTGTGGGGTGGGGGTGCAGGGTCAGTGGTGCATGGAAAGCCCCCAAGACTCTCAGTGGTGGGAGAAGGACAGGCCAGCTAAGGCCTCCCTCCAGCCTGTTCCTGCGGTGGGGCTGAACTCCTTTTATTAGGACAGGCTTGTGACGTGCAGTAGGTAGGTGGGCACCAGTCAGTCCCTTGGGCGGAAGGACTTGCGCCCGCAGGAAGCCCGGAAGGAGCAGGCCCCACAGACTTGCTCTGCAGTTCCCGTTGGGGAACTCTGTCAGCTCAGGTGGAAAGCTTCAGCTCCCCAGGTCCCTCTCTATAGGACACTCCCAGGGCCACCTTGTGGTGTGTGCAGGGGTGTGAGGGGCGGGGGAGGCCCCAGCACTCTCCCTGCCAGCTCCCTCCTGCAGCTCTGACCCCCTGCCTTAACTTCCAGGTACAATGTGGCGATGCAGGCCTTTTTCACAATCAAGCAAAAGACAGTTGCAAATGGCAACACGGTCAACAGCGAGCTGGAGGATGGTAATGATTACTGTGATAGTAGCTCTGATGACCCTTCCATGCCATTGCTGGGGCAAGGTAAGGCTGAGCAGACAGGAATGGCCGAGCCGGCCCGTTGGAACCTCTCTCCCCTGTCCTGCCCATCGCACTCCCTCTAAATCGTCACACTCTTACCTTTGGTCATAGGACCGTACATGAGGAGCGAGGGGCAGTGTTGACATGACTCAGATTGGCATTTGCTAAGGGGGAAGAAGGATGAAGAAAATTCAACAGTAACGTCCCTGGGGATCCCCCCGGGGCCGCCTGAGGAAGGTCCAGGGCCTGCATGGGGTCTCTGAGATGCAGTAAATTACATCTCTGTTGCAAGGCCAGTGACAGGAAGCTGAGGACTTAGGGTCACAGAGTGGGTCTCCCTGTGATTCTTCAAATGCCAGGCCCAGTTCTGGGCTAGGGGTACAGGTGCAGCCAAGGCCATGGCCTGGCTGCCGGAGACCCACCCGTGAGAGACAGAGAAAGATGGTCACCTGCAGAGCCTGGAGCTGCGCCCCAGTCCTGGCTCTTAAATGCCCAGCAGTCCACCCTGGCGGGGAGTTGCGGGGGGGACCTATTTCCAGGACAGCCTGCTCAGAAGGGGAGGGAATGATGGGGCTGCTGTTTTGGAGTTTAGCTCCACAGACACACAGTCTCCGAGGTCCCTATGGCAGGTCCCCAGATCGTCTCCGGACAGGCTGACTCCTGCCCTGTCTCAGGCACAGAGAGCAGTGCTCCTGGGGCCCTCTGGCCTTCGTGGCAAACAAAAGGGATTCTGAGCTCTGAGTCATTCAGACCTGTGGACAATGCCCACCTGCTCGGGCGCCCACGCGGTGACAGAGGAGGCCTGTCCCCAGTGCCCTGAGTGAAGCATTCCTCACGTGCAACATGTGGGGGGCCTCAGCCACCACCCCTTCCAGGGGAATCAGGCTGCCCAAGCCACTGCCCGGTGGGGCCTTTTCTGGAGCTCTCTCGTGGCTGGGCCTCCACCGCCTTTGTTCCTGTGACAGTAGGACTCCCCCAAATGCTTATTACTTTCCCCCAAATCTCTTAAGTCCAGGACAATTTCTAAGTTGGAAGATGAGACACAGGACTGTCCCCCGTGTTCAGGGAAAGGAGGGAAGTTAGGTCTCCCTCTGACTTGTATCGGGGTGGATGCACTTAGATGCAGGCCGTGGAGGAAAAGGTCTGGAATTATGGAGTGGGGAGGCCCGGAGGTGAAGCCTTTAGGATTTTGTGGTCCCAGCTGGTGGATGCCCCTTCCCTCCCAGAGCGCCAAATGTGTGTCACTAGAGGGCACTGTCCCCTTGAATGGATTGACTGAGGCGGGAGAAGGAGCTCCCAGTCGCACCCTAGGGGGACTGAGAACGGGGCTCTGGGAGTTTGCCTTCTCTAGTGCTGTTGCCACTGAACTTTCCACTCAGGTCCCCTCCCCGCCCAATGAAGTCCAAGACTGCCGGCTGGCTGGTAGAATCTTTCAAGAACCGCCCCCCACCCCGACACACACCCCCACCCCCACGTTGCTGTTATCAGTTTGATGTTTCCCATATAAAATCAAAATGTGAACCCCACCTCTTGGCAGGTGTTTGGCCTTTTTACCACCACTCTCACCAGTGCCTTCACGTACTAAGTGTGCTAGAGGTCATGCCGATCGGCTCACCGAGTCCACCCGGGCCCGTCTTCGCTTTCTAGGGGGCGCGGGATAGCACCCTCAGAACTTTGTTCTGTGTTTTGTCGTCTGGGATTTTTCTAAAACCTGGACAGATTTTTCACATCCCACTCCAATTCCGCTCAGGAATGCGCAGCACAGCACACCAAGGGAAGGTCCCCGGGGCCGAGGCAGGAGGGTGCCCCATTTCCTGCCACTGCTGGGAGCCCAATCTGTCCCCCCTGGTTTTCACGGGGCCCTTGACCACTGGCTGGGCTCACTGTGGCACGTTCCCAGACAGCCCTGGCCACAGCTTTAGCTTGGAGCTTGGGGGAAGTGTCATACCTGGACTAGGGCTGGACTGCCAGGAAAGCATGAGCTACCTTCTGGGCACCCCCCTTAGTGTGTAGGTACCGCCCTGTGCTGCCACTTGCGGGGTGGCAGCAGGATGAGGTGCCCAGGGTGCCTGGTATTACAGAAGGCTGACGCTCTGTAGGCTCTATCTTTCTGAGCCCAGGCAGTGCCTGGGACAGGGCTGGTTCGGTGGTCCAGACAGAACCCGGAGCCTGCAGCGGCTCCACCAATTTCCCTCTGACCTGGGGGGTCCAGACTCTCAGGCTTTCCTGCAGCAGGAGGAGCGGTGGGCACGGGGGCTCCTGCTCCTCAGAGTGGGACCGAGCTGGGGAATTCAGCCAGGAGAGGGACCATCCCGAAGGCTAGAGGCTGCAAGCATTGATGCCCCCTTAGCAGAAGCCCTTCTACTAACACCTTTCTTCAAATCACCTCCCCCCACCGGCATCTTGGCCACCACCGAGAATGCTGACTCGGCATGCACCGCGCTAAGCACCTCTGGCAGTCTCTGTTGGCCTTTGTCTCCTTAGCTCTCCTCTTCTAAATTGTAAGTAATCTGCTTTCATTCAAGCGATAACACACGGCTTAAACAATATTATATATATCCACAAGCCCAGCACACCCCGCGTCGGAGGTTAGTGTCTGTCTCCGACAAACACGTGATCTTCCTGGCTCCGTTTCTAACCCCCACGCCTCCTGTCTGCTGAGCCTTGCTGCCTGCTGGGTGAGGGTGCGTGTCTGGTGAGTGTTAGCTCCTGTCTGTGCCATTAACTCATGCGGGCTTGCTCTCACTGCTCCCGGTCACCATTCCCCGGGAGGGACAATCACCGGGAGCTGGTGACCAGTGCAGAGGGACAGGCACTTCTGCTCTGACAGCCGGGGAAACCGTCTGCTTCTGTGTGCTGTGTTCATGAGTGTGGCTGTCACTGCGCCCTCAGGGCCCTGGAGTTACATGTCAGGTCCCCCAGGATTCCAGCCCTGAGTGTATTTGTGAAGGTGACAAGGAAGAGGTATAGGGCCTGGGGAGATGTGTTCTTCAGCCTCGTGAGGGGAAGCATAGGGTCAAAGACAGTGACCTCCCTGAGGGTGGGGGGTGGGGTGACACTGGGCTGGGCCGGCAGCCCCCTCCTGGGGCTCAGTCGACTCATCCAGAGTCTGTGAGCCGAACCTTTGCCCCTGCTGCCTGCCTCGAGGAGAACAATGTTAGAAGGCACTTTCTGTGCCGTTTGGAGATGGCCCCTCAAAGACAAAGCAGGTGGCCTTGTGGGAAGCTTACAGCTGTCTGGGGCTCCCAGCATTTTCCATTTCAGGAGGCCCTTGTCAAATTTGTAAGGTTTTGTCTGAGCCTCTGTGATCAGGGGCTGAGAAAGGTCCCTCACAGTCACAGGTAGAGGTGAGGGACCCTGTCTCTCTTGCAGATGGGCTGCCCCGTGAGGCTTAGATGAGGAACTGATAGACCCTTCAGTGAGCTAAGACTGGCCCCAGATGAGAGGGGACTTCGATTGGTAGGGGGCTAGATGTGGAGGGGCTGCCTGTGAGTGGGCCTGTAATGGGGGGACCACAGGGCTGTGTCTAATTCTCCAAGTCGGCAGAGGGTTCAGAGCCAGTGGCCACTTGACTAATGGGACAAGCTGAAGCTGGGCTCCCAGGTGGCTGCCAGCTGCCAAGAACCACCCCAGAAGTCTGTGGCTGAGTCAGGCGGTCACCCCAGCACTCAGCTGTTGTCCCCAGGGGAGATCTCAGTGCTAACTGTGACCTTGTGCTCAATATAGTGAAGGAGGAGCCACAGTACAGCAAAAACCCAGTGGTGATGGTGGACGAGGTCATGAGCTCCAGCCCTCCCAAGTTCACCTTCCCGGAAGCAGGCTTACGCATAATGATCACCAATAAGTTTGGGCCCAGGACCCGACTGCGGATGGCCAGCAGGATCATAATTAATGAGGTACGTTTGCCTAAAGGACGAGAGCCAATGGCCTTGGATGGGTTCTGGCACTTGGGGCGGGGGTGGGGGAGGGCTGGCTTGTCAGGACACTTATGGTGCAGGGCCACCAGGGCGTCCTCTGCCAGGCTGGCACATGGCACCACACCTGTTTAAGGACGGAAGCCCGAACATCACCGCCGGCAGCCAATGATCCAGTTGGGAGCGATTTTCAGGCAGGCAGCAGGCAAATACCATGCCGAGACGTTTTCACTTAAGTGTTTTGTCAGGCGATCGGAGAAGGGCCAGTCTGAAGTGTGCGTTGTCTCTTTAAAACATTAGGTGGGGGGTGCTAGGGCGGGAGATGCATTCTCCATGGAAAAAACTAGAAGGAAATTGAGACACTGATGGATGACTGATGGATGGAATGACCTCTGGGACTTCGTTTTCCCTCCATGCCCTGGGGGTCTGCTTGAATGTTGGGTCTCATCTCTTCCTCATTGGAGAAAAAACAATTTAATAAGTTAGAGTATTCTTTAATGTACAAACAGAACCACAACGCTCCCAGGCTTGTAGCTTTCCAGCTTTTCCAGCCTTTGGCATGTGCGCGCAGGTTGGAGTTTGAGCCGTCCTCAGACCCTGGTACGTCCCAGAGAACTTGAAAATTGATAGCACGCCGATTGTCTACAAGAACGAGATTGCACTGTTTAAAGATTTTCTGTGTTTTGAATATTTCTACTTTGATTTCATATATAACGTTTCCTCTCTGTGGAAGTATATTAAGAAAGGGGCAAGTTGCAAGCTTTGAATTATTCTGAATCATTTTGGTCCAAATCGGTAACATTTAAATCAGTGAAATTTTACTGAATCCTGGCCATTTTTCATAAGCGTGGTAATTGCACCCTCCGGGTGTTAGGGGTGAGATGGAGGTTTGAACAGCTCTTCAGGATTTCCCTGGCGCACTCAGGCAGGGGAATAATGGGGTTTTGATGAGCCGGTAAGTGCTGGTTGTCATACCCCTGAATGTTTTGAGCTGCTGGAGAAGCCTTGTTTTCCACGTTTTGGGGCTTGGCCAGCCTCGGAAGGCCAGAGATGCCAAGAGGCCAGGTTCAGGAGAGAAAATTCTGAGTTTTCCTTTCCCAATAGCTGTTCACTCCCTAATGTCCCTGGGCCTCAGTTACTCTATCTGCAGGTGCCGGGGAGGATCCTTCCAGCTCTAAAAACTTCAGTGATGCGCAGCTGAGAGGCTGTGCCTGGGGGCTGAGCAGTGTCTTCGGGGTGGGAACGGGGGAGGATAAAACCTCACACGTGCCCAGTTTCAAGGTTGTTTCTTAAGATCTTTTGGTCTCATTTCCTCTTCAGTCCTTGTAATTCCTTAATGTTACAGAGAAGCTTGCAAAGCCAAAATTAATCCCCACTGGAAGTGCCTGTGGGACCGTGCCTATTTGTTGATCGTTAGAGAGGATTTGCAGGGGGTGGGTGTTTGGGGAGTAGGGTGTGAGAGGCGTGGAAGGAGGGCTGGGTTTTTCCTTCACTCCAAGGTTACACCTAGCCCAACCTCGCTGTCCTCACCCACAGCCACTGCGATGAGTTGTCAAGAGGCCCAGGACTTCACCTCCCTTAGTTTCCCATCACTCCCTGTGAGCCCATCCCACCTGCTCCTTCATCCCCGCAACGCTCTCCTCCTCACCTCACACCTGGTGACAGTCGTTTTGAGCTGGTACAGCCAGCTGTAACTTACTAAGTGCTGCTGTGAGCCAGACAGGTGCCGGACGTCTTACCTGTGTTAGCACATTCATCTTCTTAATGACCTTCCAGAGAAGATGATGATATTTCCAATCGATCTTTTGGAAAGTTGAAGTATATGATTTCCCCAAAGCCACGCAACCAATAAGAGGCCTGAACAGGAATGTCAGCCCAAATCTGAGCCTGGGCAGCAAAAGGGGAGCTGCATAGGTTCTGACCTGTCGGTCTAGCTCACCTCCCCAGCAGCCTTCCTTCTCTATCTTTATTCCCTCAGGAGTATCCAGCCCTGGCTTGGGTCCCTTGTGATTACCTCTTCCATGTGCAGCCCTTTGCATGTGGGCAGCAGTTACCACCCTTAATCTTCTACTTGGATCTAAACATCCTGGGAACCTCTCACCCTTCTGATGAAGAATGCTGCTATGAATATTTGTCAACATGCCTTTTTGTGGACATAGGCACACATTTCTCTCTGGCATTTCTCTCTGAGTGGAATTGCTAGGTCATAAGGTAGGTGCGTGTTGAACCATTTTACCCTTGCGCTAGCAAGGGATTAGCTTTTCAGTTGCTTACCATCCTTGTCAACACTTGATATTGTCAGTCCTTTTAGTTTTAGCCATTCTGGTGGGAATGTGGCCATATCTAATTGTTGTAATTTGCATTTGCCTGAGGACTAGTGATGTTGAGCATCAATGGGTTACTGGCCATGTGGACAGTCTCTGTTGCCCAAGCCTTTTGCCATAGCCAGTGAGCATACTCTGAACCAGCCTGCCCCACAGCTCATCCCAGCTACTGACAAAGGCTGCCCCTTTCCACCCGAGCACAAGCTAGTCTCCCTCGCCAAGTCTGACAGGGTTCCAGTCTTTACTGTCTACTTACTCTCCTATGGAAGCCTTCTGGTTTGTCTCTCTGGGTGTGTGGAGCTATCACCTCCTCTGTGTTGTAATCTGTGCCTCTCTTAATACAACCTCAGATAGCTTTAGATAGTTTTTCCAGGTATAATTTTCAGTTTATGTCTATTAAGTTGGAGTTGTGACCCTCTCCCATTGCTACCATTCATGTTGCTATTAAATCATTCCCCCCACCTTGCAATTCTGTCTTTGCACATTTCTTTGTTTTACTATAAGGATGACCTGATATTTAACCCTACTTGGGTAGCAAAGCACTGTGTGCCTATGTCTGAGTCTCAGTTATATATCACTTTGCTCATTTTGGTGGGTTAAGTGTTATGGACATACTTGTAGGAAAAAAAATTTTAATTTTCACCCCACCCTAGACTTCATGGTTTCAGAATCTCCACTTAAAACCAACATGAAAGCAGTTTAATGGTTAATTCCTCTTTCTTTTAGAGCAATAACATGCTTCCACTTTAAGTAATAATGACTTGTTTTTACTTCCCATAAGCACAGGGATAGTTGTTGGGCTCACAGTTTGAGAGTCCTGCCTGGGGCATGTTTTCTGGCGCCTGGTCTCCTGTGGAAGTACTGGGAGGGATATGTGTGTCTGTTTTGTGACCGTCATTACCCACAGGCCTAATGCTGATCCATACTATGTTTCATGGGAACCAGGTAGAGGTGAGCTATACCTAGGCAAGCAGATTCTTGGGAAAGTGGAAACCTGTTGATATCTTGAAATGTGGCTTCTGCCTTTTCCTGGCATAGTAGAAACCCACAGACTTGACGAAAAAGACCAGCTTATTCTCGGGTGGAAAGGGGCAGCCTTCGTCAGTAGCTAGGATGAGCTGTGGGGCAGGCTGGTTCTGAGCACGCTCACTGGACATGGCAAAAGGCTTGGGCAACAGAGACTATCCGTGTGGCCAGTAACCCACTGATGCTCAACACCGTTAGTCCTCAGGCAAATGCAAATTAAAACTATTAGATACCACCATATTCCCACCAGAATGGCTAAAACTAAAAGGACTGACAATATCAAGTGTTGACAAGGATGGTAAGCAACTGAAATGCAAGGATAAAATGGTTCAACACGCACCTACCTTATGACCTAGCAATTCCACTCAGAGAGAAATGCCAGAGAGAAATGTGTGCCTATGTCCACAAAAAGGCATGTTCACAAATATTCATAGCAGCATTCTTCATAATAACCAGCAAAGGGAAACAACCCAAAAGCCCCTCAGCATGTTCACAAATATTCATAGCAGCATTCTTCCTAATAACCAGCAAAGGGAAACAACCCAAAAGCCCCTCAACAGACAAAGGATACATTGCTGGTTATTCATCGAGGAAATACTATACAGTCATGAAAAATAAACAACCTACTGCAACAACACAGGTGACTCTCATGGATATTAGGTTGAGTGAAACAAGCCAGAGAAAATAGTACGTACGATTTTAATCCATTTGTATAAACTTTGAGTTCAGGAAAAACTGATTATGTTTATAGAAGTCAGAATAGTGGTAACCTTTGGGACCTCTAGGGAGAGGGGCACATAGATTAGGGAAGTGCCTGAGGGGGTCTTCTGAGGGGCTGGAAATGGCCTACATCTTGTTGTAAAATACCACTGAGCTACACGCTTGATCTAAGTATACATTTTGCATGGCAAATCTAAAAAATTTTTTTAATTTTTAAAAAATATACAAGGCCTCTCTAGTGACCATCTGCAGGTGGCTTCTGAACATCTCCTGGAGGAGCTGGATTGATCACTGCTCTCCGGTGTCATGGGCTGGGTTGTCAGTTTGGCTCTAAGAAGACGAGGCCGGGCCCCGGATGGTTCCCCAAAGGCTTACTAGTGTGGGTCCAAATGGAAATGAGCAAACTTAGGTGAATTCCTAGGCCCACGGGCCAGTCCCATGCAAGCAGATCTCCAGGGGTGTGTTCTAGAAGCCTGTAAGGGCTGTGGCATGTGAGCACAAAGCACCCGTGCAGCCCCCTGTCACACATCTTGGTGTCTGTCTTGCTTCCCGTCCACACAGCGGCAGAGACTGATCAACTCTGCGAATGGTGTGAGCAGCAGGCCCCTTCAGAATGGAAGGCGTGAGAACATCGAGAACGGGAATGTTCCCGTGGACCACCTCGGGGACCCTCCGCGGGAGCGGGAGCAGCCGCCACCACTGCCGCCCCCACCCCCAGAGACAGAGCCAGTCGAGGCTGCCTTCCTGTCCCCCTTCTCCATGCCCGGTGAGTTCTGGGGGTACGGGGCCCTCAGGCTGTGCTGCCCGAGGCTCTGTCAGGACGCTCCTGCCCCCAACTCTGTCCCCGTGCTTCATCCTGAGACTAGAGGCTCCTTTGGGATCGCAGGGCTTCCTCAGAGTTTCTGGATGAGAGTCCCCAGGGCATGCTGATCGCAGCTACCCAGGGGCTCTTCCCGAAACTCGGGGCCTAGCTCCCAGACCTGGATGTTCCAGAGACTGGAGTGGGGCCTGGGAGTCAGCATGTCCAAACCTCCCCTCGCTGTTCCTGGGCCCGGGCTGGGTTAGGAATGGCTGCTCCCGGTCAGCATGGGGGGCAGACCCCGAAAATGAAATTGGTCCCCTCCTTGAGGTTACCGAGGGGCCCAGAACAGGGGTTCCATGTCTCGGCCCCCATCTAACGCGTCCCTGGGACGTTACCACCCCGCTGGACGCTCTGTGGGGAGCAAAGGTCATGTTCAGCCAGCTTGTCCTGTGGGCTAAGGCCACACTGTGTGTGGGTGGGCGCTTGGTGCCTCCGTCTGGGACCCTGAGAGAAGGACAAGGTGGCCTTCTCTGGATCCCAGGGACCTCTGTCAGACTACCTGCTTGGATGTAGCACTAGAGATCTCTGCAGAGCAGGCTCTGGGGAGCGGAGCGGGGACAGTGTGTCGCCCGGGAGAAAGACTGCTCCATGGCTGATGGACCCAGATGGGCCCCTGCCTGGCTTGACGTGTTTTACTTCCGTGTCCATACGAGGTGCAGAGTCCTGGGTACCCCACACAGCGCCAGGTCGTCACAGCGCCAGACCCGTTCCCCCTCCCAAGTCCCCATGCGGCCAAGTACAGGGACTCTGGGCTGCCATCACGAAAGGGGTTTCAGTTCCCTGCGGCCTGGAGGCCAGAAGCCAGGGAAGGCCAGGTGTGGCTGCAGGGAGGGAGAGGCAGCCCCGGCCCAGTGGCTGCAGGGAGGGAGAGGCAGCCCCAGCCCGGGAACCAACCGGCCTGGGCGGGGCTGGGGCCGAGGCGGAGCTGCCACTCGGTGCGTCCTGTGCTCCAGCCCGGGGAGGTGGGTGGCAGAATCTGGATTTATAGATGTGGAGCCTCAGGGGCCACTTCACCTGACGCCTGGTCCTGATGCCCCCACTGTCCAGGCTCTATAGGAAACCAGTGAAGGGAGGTGCCCTTCTTCGCAGCTGTGATTCTGTGAAGTGTGGCTCCACGAGTGAGGACCATTCGTCTCCATTTCCATGGAGCCTTGCCTTGGGCAGGACTGGGTGGGAGGGACCCCAGGCCAGCCACCCCCTCGCCTTGCCCTCCAGTGCTCCTGAGAGAAGTGGGGAATGGGATCTAGCTCCCTGAGGGGACTCTGGGCAGGTCACTTCATGGGTTGGGTTGGCTCGGCTCACAATGCTGGTGTCTTGCTTGGGCTGGACCAGGTAGCTCCCAGGTTCTCTGAACCTGAGTTCCTCTGCAGGGAGCTCTGCCCTTTCTGGGGGAGGGGGCGGGGGGCAGGACTTCCTGTTGCCTCGGGTCTACCTTCCTCTGCAAGCCAGAGACTCCAGAACATTCCCCTGGTCTTGACTCAAAATGGAGCCACGTGCTGTGAGCTCCTGCCCAATGTTTGCCTCTCCTTCCCCTCAGCAAGGAACAGGCGGGGCTCCCTGTGCCCCTTTGTATCCCTGTGGATGTGTTCCCAGGTGTTGTCCTTGGAAACCCCAAGTCACTTCCTCCTCCTCTTTCCCCTCTCCATGTGAGGAGCAGGGGAGGGGAGGATGGGTTGCAGGGCTGCTGCTTGTAGGTGCATTTGCATGTAATCCTCACGGCTGCCTGGTGAGGGAGGCATTGTCATCACCCCCGTTTTACAGCGAGGAAAACTGGGGCTCAGGCTGCCGGCCGTCCTTTGTCACACAGCCATTATGGGGGAGCCTCTCTCCCACCCTGTGCCTCCCAGGCTGTGAATGCCATCACGGGCTGGTGCAGTTGGGAGCAGAGTGCCAGGGCACAAGCCCCAGGGCTGTCACATAGCAGGCGGATGGCCTTAGTCAGACGAGATGCGCCCTGGACCTGCAGTGCAGTTCAGCTCACTTCAGTGGAGAAGCTGGGGTGAATGTCCTGGCCCGTAGGGGTTCTTGAACGTTAACAGGGTAAAACTTACCGAGAACTTACCTAAACCTGGATGTTCAGTGCGTATTAACTCATCAAGTGCTCACGCCGACCTAGAAGTGGGGGACTGTTCCTATCCCCATTTCCCAGGTGAGGAAACTGAGGCACCAGGAGGATTAGCTGCCCGGGGTCACACAGGAGGAAAAGGCAGAGTCGAGACTCACACACTGACGTTCTGACCCCAGACGTGCTTAGGGGACGGCGGTGTCACCCTACCAGAGGGTTCTTTCGGCTCCTTCCTTTGGGGCCCATGAGGAAATGCTTGCCTCTGCCCTGGCTTGTACACAGGGCACCAAATACCTTGTGTCTGAGTTGAGTCAACCACATTCAATCGACTTGAATTATGGGCCCTTGGGACCTAACGTGTTCTCGTCAGGCCTTGGCTGGCATGGCTAAACTCTCTCTTGATTATAACAAAACTGAGCATGGGCAATAGAAGATTTCCAGAAGCTTCTAGGGCAAGCTTGTCCAACCCCGCAGCCCAGGGCGGCTTTGAATGCAGCCCAGCACAAATTGGTAAACCCTCTTAACACATTATGAGATTTTTTTGCGACCTTTTTTTAGCTCATCGGCCATGGTTAGTGTGAGAGTAATTTACGTGTGGCCCGAGACAGTTCTTCTTCCAGTGTGGCCCAGGGAAGCCCAAAGGTTGGACACCCCTGCTCTAGGACTTATTCTCCCCACCCCACCCCAGTCTCCCTCAGTTGTACAGAGCACATGAGAGAGCTCTCCTGGCTGCAAGGAGGGAGGTCTGTTTCGTCGCGTTAACCCCAGGAAGCGGGCACTGCGCAGAGGGAACTCCGGAAAACCGTACGTGCCCGCTCTCTGAGGCCCTGGGCACGCGGTGGGAGCCGTGCAGAGACTGCAGGTGCCGCGGGCTCGTTTACGTGGGCGATTCCACAGCCAGTTCCTGCCCCTTCCGGGCCCCCAGGGACGCACCGCCCTTTATGGTGGAAATGATCTTGCTCCTGCCTCCCTCTTGGGAGCCACCGGAGCCATTGTCATTCGGTAGATTGTCTCCAAAGTCAAGGTCAGGATTTCAAAGACATGCCCTCGTCAATCACTGTTTCTGATGTGCTGATGTGTCGGATCACAGTCCAATCAGAATAAACACTGGCTGAACATTTTTATTTATTATAGCAGCTTTATTGAGATGCGATTCACTTGCTGTGATTGTCACACAGTTGACTAATAATTCAGTGGTTTTGAGAGTATTCACAAAGTTGTGCAACCATCATCACAATCAATTTTAGACCATTTTCCCCAGCCCCCCCACCAAAGAAACCCCTCACCCATTAGCAGTGATTTCCCAGTCCTCCTCCCCCATCTCCTAGAAACCACCATTCTGTTTTCTGTCTCCTTGGGTTTATCCATTCTGGACATGTCCTATAAATGGAATCATGCCATATATGGCCGTTTGTGACTGACTGCTACTTAGCAGGATGTTCTCGAGGCTTACCCGTGTTGTAGCATGTATCAGTGCTTCCTTCTTTTGCGTGGCTGAATAATATTCTGTTGTAGACATGCTACATTTATCCATTCATTAGTTGATGGAAATTTGGATTGTTTCTACTTTCTGGCTGTGAGTGGTTTATAAAAGCAGCTAATAGAGCAGAGTAGAAAAAGAGGCTCAATATATGCATATTTTTGTACTTAAAGCAGTTTTCTTCCAAGTTCTCTGAGGTTAGCAACAAACAGTCTCTGAAGACTAGGATTTAAAGGGATCTTGGAAACCTTTGGACAAGCTTTCTCATATTCCAAAGTGGGAAAATAAGGCTCAGAGAGGGGCAGGTTCTTGCCCAAGGGACAGACTTAACCCGACAGAACCAGGCATCTGGGCCACTGGCCCTGGAATCCACACAGTGATGTCCTGGCAGCCAGACCAACACCGCGCAAGCTGGGAGGCAGGAGGTGGAGGAGATGAAAGGGCCCAGGACCCACCATGCACTGGACATGAGCCGGGTCCTGAAAACTGTCCAGGGGCCAGCAACAGATGCCCACACCTGCTCCCTGGAGCTAAAGAGCGGTCTTTTATAAAAAATAAGGGTGTCGGGGTATATTATGGATCCCAAGAGAAGGGAAACAGCTGGACTTACTGGGAGTTGGACTCAGGGCCTTAGTGGGTGTCGAGACGCTTCCTGGGTCTGCCTTTCTCCATACAAGTCTGCAGACTAGCTTTCCCAAGTTCACGGCTGCTGCATAAGGCAGACTGTGGCCTCCACTGGCCCCAGACTGACTCGTGACAGCTCCAGCCTCCCCTACCTTAGCTCACTGTTGTTGCATGTGAGTTCCCGAGAGAAAAAATGCCATTGGCCCAGAGGTTAGGTGTCCACCCCTGGTCACTCAGCTGAGCTGCCTGCATGGCTTTGGTGACCCCTAGGAAGCGGGGTTCTGAAGGAAGAGGGGCTTAGTGCACACATGGCTGTACCCCTCAAACGTGTCTCTATGTGACACATGCCTCTCGCATTCTCAGGAAATAATGCCTGTAGCCTGTCTCAGGTGCAGAAAAAACTGGAAATTACTACAGAGGGGTAGGTACCATATGCAGTCTTGGGAAGGGCATGTTAGTCTGGGCACCAGCAGGGACTCCAGAGCCCACCCACTGAAAGGCTGGCACTGCCACCATGCCAGAATGAGGGAGCATGCTGGAACCGTTGAGTTCAAGGACTCACCACTAGAGCTGTGAGGCAGGACAAAGAGGCCACCACCCCAGCTGCATCTCGGTTCCTATAGCAGCATGACCTGGACATTGGGAGGCTGCTGGTCAGGCCTCCGGGACTGTCTCTGATGCCTGCTCAGCTAGTGCCTGGGCATAGATGCCCTGCTTGACAGTGAGGCATCTAAAGCAGCAGAAAGCTGGTCCAGCCCCACCTCTCTTCTGCTTTTCAAATCAGGGAACCTAATTTGAATCCTGAGCTTCAGCTGCAAGGGAGTCTGGGAGATAGAAGCCTGTGCAGATGCTGGAAGGAGGTTGGGATGGCCAGCTCAGCATGTCCACTTCTGTGTTGTAGAAAAACAATGAAACCCATCTTAACTGGTGACCTGACTTAAACCAGACCTGGTAAGGGACCCATGTGGCGTTCAGTCTCACGGTGAGGCAGAAGAGGAGGCAGACAAACCCTTTATCAGGCACCTGCCTCGGCCCCAGCAAAATGCTTAGAACCTTATGTTCAATCTTTAGAGTCTGCACACAGTCCTGCTGGATGGCTGGTGTGGTCCCCATTTTCTGGTTGAGGAAACTGGGGCTCAAGAAGCCACACACAGGTGGGGTAGGTGCCACAGGCAGGATTGGTACCCAGGTCTGCCTGACTCTGTCCTCTGCCATGGTTGACTTTGGCAGGAGGGTCCTCTGCTGGGCTGGAATGTCTGCTCTGGGGCTCAGTGGGCAGCAGGAAGGAAGGGGAGGGCAGAGGCCAGCCGCTGGGTTTGTGTGGTTTGCAAACACTGAACCAGACAGCTGTGCCCTGCCATCGCGTGTCAGCTGAGGGTTTAAGTCAGAGGACCTGCCAATGGGATGGGGGACACACAAGTGTTCTTGGCATTTCTGGGACCAGCAGCCTCTCTCTGATGCTCCCTCAGGCCTCCAAATTCAAGGCGAGGCCTTCGGAGGCAGGCAGTGAGCTCCATACTTCTGCTTTTCTTAAGTGTCCCCATGGATCCTTGAGGCGGGTGAGGCAGAGCAGCTGTCACCACGTCACAGAGGAGGCTGTGGAGGCTCAGAAAGGTTGAGGGTCTACCCACTGCCGCACAGTCAAGAGTGACAGAAGACAGGACAACTCTCTTTGCCGGAGACCTTGAGATAACCCTGAGTGGGGTGCAGAGCTGGCCATAACTTGGGGTCACCTGAAGGTACGCATCAACTCTGGACGTACCTTCCAGCGCTGGGACCCGTTTACATCCAGTCTCAGAGTTGGATGCGGAGCCTCGGGTGGGGGCTGTGGGCATATCCACAGAGCTGGGGCTTGGGTCCCTGTGATCAGCACTAGCTGATGGCATTCTGGGCCTGGCCGCTCTGTTGACTGGGAGACTCTGGTCTGCAGGTCTGGTCTGTGCCCCGGTCCTGTGAAGGCAGCTGCTTCTAGAGGAGCATGAACAGGGTTCCAGAGGCTGAACCATGTTCCCCGACTGCCAGGGTGAGACAAGCCAGGACTGCCTGCCTGGGCAAGGCCTCTCACGGCCTGCAGGAGCCCTGTCAGTCTCTACGCTGTGCTTCCAGGTTTCTCTTTCTGGGCTTTTGCTTCCTGTGCATTGAGTCCTGATGGCCCACCTCCTCCTGTCAGCCCTCAGTGGGACCTGCTCTCACCTGGCTGAGGCCTAATGTTTTCTCTCACATCTTCCCTTTCCTTCTTTCCTTTCCTCCCAGACATCAGTGTGGCAGCTGTTTGACTGTAGTCCTCACCTCATCTGCTTCTCCTAGGGCACCCCCTTGCCTGCCCAGTGTCCTCAAGATTAAAGCCTGCCCTCCAGGAGTCAAGATGGTGGCACTAAGATGCTTAATATTGGGCTCCTGGGTCTCCCACTTCTAGCTGTGTGACCTTGGGCAAGTTGGCTTGCCTCTCTGAGCCTGTTCTTGTCTTTGTAAAACCCCACAACCCAGGGCTTGACAATAGTAGGAACTCAGTAAGTAGAAGTTAATGTGGTTGTTACTGTCAACAGTACATTTTAGTGCTTACTCAGCTCCAGGCAGTATTCTAAACACATCTCGTGTGTTGGCTCATTTTCAATCTCACCATAGCACTGTGAGGTAGGAACTGTTACCCTCATTTTATAGATGAGAAAACATGCAGAGATAGTTCCCCAAGTTCACACAGGTAGCACAGGCCAGAGCTGGGATTTCAACCAGGCAATCTAGCTGGCTGTTAACCATGAAACTTCTGGGCCCCTCAGAAAGTAATCAGTTTAACGGTAAATCTAAATTTAAGGATAAAACAAAAATATATTTAAAAAAAAAAACCTAAAAATTATTGATTCTAAAGTTCATTCATCCCAAGGAATAAGAAAACTGTATTGATTCCTCTTCTCAAGAGGATGTTTCTGTTGGGATCCCAGCCATGAGCTAAAAGTATGAAGCTTTAATCTGACTGTCGATACTTCTTGGCAGAGGTGGGTAACAAAAGAACTTCCAGAGGCCTTGAACTAATGGGGCTCGAGGGGCAGGCAAGCATAGAGAACAGAGGACCCAGAATTTAGTCCTGGGACTACCTCTCACTTTCTGCAATGTGTTAAGTCATTGAATTTCATCAAGCCTCCATTTACTTACCTGTGAAATAGGGAGCATATTTGTCCCCTCCAAATTAATATGAAGAACAAAGAGAGTGTTGGTGAAAACCACCTTCAAAATGTGAAACACAACACAAATGTTGGATAGTGGTGAGGGGGTCATTCATTAATCCAAAGGGAGTTAACTAAATGAGATTTACCCCAGGAATGCAAGGCTGGTTCAATATGTGAGAAACAATCAGTGTAATGTATCACATTACTAGGATAAAAGGCGAGATCTCACAATCATCTCAGGAGACACAGAAAAAAACATTTGATAAGGTCCAACACTCTTTATTGGTGAAAACACAACAAAGTAGGAAGAGAAGCAAATTTCCTTAACCACATAAAGGCCAGCTGCAAAAAACCCACAGCTATACCATCATACTTAATGTTGAAAGACTAAAAGCTTTACCCCTCATATCAGGAACAGGACAAAGATGTCTCTTTCACCACTTTTATTCAGCATTGTGCTAGAGCTTCTAGCCAGGACAGATAAGCAAAAAAAACAAAAGGCATCCAGATTGGAAAGGAAGGAGTAAAACTGTGTATTCATAGATGATATGATCTTGGATATAGAGAATCATAAATAATACACACACTCACACACACACATTCACAAACACAACCCTATTAGAATTAATAACCTTACAGGATATAAGATCCATATGCAAAATTCAATCATACTTCTGTACATTAGCAATTAATAAACTGAAAATGAAATTAAAACAATTCCATTACAATTGCATCAACAAATAAAATATTAGGAGTAAATTTAACAAAGGTAGTACAAGATTTATATACTGAAAACTACAAAATATTGTTGAAAAAAGATCTAAATAAATGTAAAAATATCCCATGTTCATGGATTGGAAAACTTAAAAATTTTAAGATGGCAGTAGTCCCCAGATTAATCTCCTGATTCCAGGCATTCTCTATAAAAATCTCAGCTTGCTTTGCTGCAGAAATTAACAGGCTGATTCTAAAAATTTATATGGAAATTTTGGGGACCCAGAATAGCTAAAACAATCTTGAATAAAATTGAAGGACTCATACTTTGTGGTTTCAAACTTACTACAAAGATAACGGTAATCAAGACTGGTACTGGCATACGCATAGAAATACAGATCAGTAGAATAGGATTGAAAGTCTTGAAATACACCTATACATTTAAGGTCAATTAAATTTTGGCAAAGGTGCCAAGACAATTCAATGGGGGAAATAGTCTTTCCAAAATCTGGTGCTAGGACAACTACATAGCCACATTTTCTAAAAAATAAAGTTGGACCCCTAATTCACACCATATACAAAATTAACTCAATCTGAGAATTAAATATGAAACCTAAAAATAGGAAACTCTTAGAAGAAAACATAGGTATAAATAGTTATGACTTTGGACTAGATCATGGTTTCTTAAATATAACAATCAAAAGCATTAAGTAGCCAAAGAAAAACATAAATTGTACTTCATCAAAATTTAAATTTTTTTGTGATTTATAGGACACTCTGAAGAAAGTGAAAAGACAACTCAAAGGAATGGAGAACTTATTTGCAAATTATATGTCCGATTAAGATCTAGTGTCCAGAATATACAAGGGCTGTCCAGACAGTATCCAGCCACATAATATGAAAAATAGAGGCATTAATGGCTGGATTTTTTCCTGACTGCCCTCATAGATAGAACTCCTAAAACTCAATAAGAAGAAGACAATCTAGTTTTTTAAATAGGCAAAGGATTTGAATAGATAGTTCTCCAAAGAAAATAACCAATACAAATAACCAAAAAGTTTATGAAAAGATGCTCAATATTGTTGGTCATCAAGGAGAGGCAAATCAAAAACCACAATGAGACACCACTTCACACTCATTAGAATGGCTGTAATCAAAAGCAACAACAATAATTGGTAAGGATGTGGAGATAGTGGACGACTCTTACAGCCTCTTGGAAGACAGTCTGGAAGTTTGTCAAAGAGCTAGACCTAGAGTTACTATACGACACAGGAATTGCTCCTAGTTAGACACCCAAGAACATGAAAACATACATCCACACGAAAACTTATACATGAATGTTCATAGCAGCGAAAAAGCAGAAACAATGCAAATATCCATTAAGTGATGGATGGATGAACAAATAAGGGTGTATCCATGTAATAGAGTATGATTCATAAAAAGAAATGAAGTGCTGCTAATATGCTAGACAACATGGATGAATTTGAAAACATTTGCTACTAGAAAAAAACCAGACACCAAAGGCCACATATTATGATTCTGTTTATATGGAATGTCCAAAATAGGCAAGTCTATAGAGACAGGTAGATTAGTGGTTGCCAGAGTTTGAGTGAGGGGAGGGAATGGGGAATGATGGATACAGGGTTTCTTTTGGGGGTGATGGGAACCTTTTGGAATTATATAGTGGTGATGATTATATAGCTTTCTAATATACTAAAACCTACCCAGTTGTACATTGAAACAGGTGAATTTAATGGTACATTAATTATATCTCAATTGTTTTTAAATGGAGTTAATCTAGAGTGGTGGTCCTCAAAATGTGCCAGGACAAAAAGCATTAGCAATGGGGAACTTGTTAGAAATGCAAGTTCTTGGCCCCCCCAACACCCCAGTTCCACCTGCCAAATCATTAGCTTGGGGGAATCTAACCCTCTCCATGAGATTCTGATTTAAATTCAAGTTTGAGAACCACTGGTCTAAAACCACACTCTCTCGATCACGTAAACGCCCCCAGTGCCAGGTCCGTGAGTGTCTACTTTACATCATCCAGTGACAAACATCCCCGCGTGCCTCAAGTTAACCACTCCCTGTGTTGGACTGTCTGCTTAGTTAACTGTCCAAGTTCATTTGTTTGAAGTTTTTCATCCATAATTGCATCTGTTCTTAATTTTCTCCTCCAGTATGATAAGCCATCTGTTACAGTTCATTTAAATTTTTTTCACATAATTAAATTGACATTTTCTACTTCAAAAGGGAAATCTGAGAGCTCAGTGAAGAAACAGCAGCAGCTCTTGCTTCTCTTGCTTAGGTTTGCACGTTAATCAGAGTCTGTGATATGAGTACTTCACAGATGTCCCTTGGTACAGACACTGTCCCTTCACCCCTGTAGCTCCCCAGACTCCATTATCATTTAAACAGTGAATTAGTCCAGACTCCCTTGATGTTAGAGAAACCCGATTCAGGCAGCTTTAAGCCAAAGAGCTCCCATAATGGCAGGTTTGCTGGGAGAATCTGTTGGGCTCAAATGAGGGTCCAAGACACTGTCTTTCAGCAACGCTCTTCATCCCCAGGCAGGCTGTAAAGATGGCCACCGGCTGTCTAGCCTTACATCCTGTTGGGTTAACCCTGTACA
This sequence comes from Lyroderma lyra, assembly GCA_004026885.1. Classification (NCBI taxonomy): domain Eukaryota; kingdom Metazoa; phylum Chordata; class Mammalia; order Chiroptera; family Megadermatidae; genus Lyroderma; species Lyroderma lyra. The sequence continues at coordinate 29,188 of PVJL010002497.1, read as the reverse complement.
CAGGTGGTGCCTCTGGCTTAGGTAAGGACTGCATTCAGCAGCATGTGACAGAAAATTCAAGTAGCAGAGCCTTCACCTCAAGAGACTTGTTTTTATATCATAAGAATCCCAAAGATTAGGGAGTCTCAGAGCTCTGTCGCATCATCCATGTTCCATTTCTGTCCTCCAGCCTTAGCAGGTGGCTTTTTGTCTTCAAGGTCGCCATTTGGCTCTTGCATCTCCAGTGTGTCCATGTTCTAGGCAGGAACAAGAAGGGCAAAGCATGGGAAATGCATGTCACTGAGCCTGTCCCTTGTCAGGAAGACAATCTCCTTCCTGGAAGCCCTACCATGTAGACTTCCACTTCCATCTCATTGTCCAGAATTGCCTATGGCCACTTCTACCTACAACGAAGCCTAGGAAAGTAAATTCTTAGCTTGGAACCTGCTGTCCCAAGCAAAGTAAGGCTCTGTTCTTAAGGAGGAAGGGTCAATGAATATCAGAGGCAGTGATTCCCAGCAGAATCCCCACGGTTGACTCTTGTCAGTTCACACACCCTGCCCCCAACCTATGTAAACCCCTGAATGGCAAGGATTGTTGTCTGCTCACTGTTGGATTCTCGGTAGTGCCTGGCATCGAGAATGAACACACTGAGTACTTACGGAATACGTGATAGGCCAAGCTTGAACTACACACCCACCCATAGAGCCAGCCCTCCAAACCACATGGGCTGACGTGGCATGGAGGGCTGGTGCCCTAAAGGGATGTCAGTGTGCTGCTACCAGTAAAGAGGAGTGGATGCTGGCCAGACAAGAACAATGAATGTCCTCTACAACCCAGAATTGCCCAGCCAGTCAGTTCTTCCAGATAGCAGACTCCTCACCCAGGAACGTGCCTGTCATATGCAAACTGACCAATCGGGAGCCCAGTACTCCGAACCACATCTGCATCTCACACTCCCGGAGGCCCTGTTCCTCTCCTCCATCACCCTAGGGTCAAGTTCCAGAAAACTAGACACAGGCTATGCTATGCCCCAGAGCCCACAAAATTACCCAAACTAGCCAACTCTCAACCTGCTTATCCTGTCTTGCCTTTTCCCATGGAAACGACAAAGAAAAGCTTCTGCCGCGGATGTACAGCTCGATTTGAGCACTATCTAGTCTCACCCTCTCGTTTTCCGGATGAGGAGGCTGAGGCCCAGCTTGAGGGGCACCCCTGCTGAGGAGACCACATGCTGGGGCAGGGGGTTGCCTGGTGACTACAGAAGCACAACAAGGAGTGAGATGCACTTGGCCAGGGAGGCAGGATGGAAACCCCCTCCTGCAGTAAGGCTGTGTCTGCCTCCATAGCTCCGCTGCTGGGGACCCTGTGGTTATAAGTAACGAAAGTCAGCCAGAGCTTGACTGAACCGGAAAGGGAATTCGATGAGAAAGGTACAGAGGTGTGTCCTGGAGCAGGTGCAGGGGTGGGTCTCAGGACCCAGGGGGGCCAGGAAACAGAGAATCAGGCAGGCCCCACCCTTCCTCCCCGTCCCCATTTCTGATTGGTCCCCTGCCCCGCAGACCTGCCTCCTCTGCCTCAGCTATCCTCGCGTCCCCATTCCAGCCACACACACTGAAATTGGTCCCAATTTCAACATCCTGGGGAACAACAGTCTGATTGGCCCCACCGCTGGGCTTGTCACAGGCAGGAGCACAAATGTGGCTGGGAGAAAGCAAGCCGCCATCGGGTCTGCGGCCACAGGCACCCCGGGATTCCTACCCAATCAGAACACGGCAGTAAGGCCCGGCTTCCGCTGTCCGCACGCCTTTCCTCGGGTGAGATTGCGTTTCCTAGTATTCTAGTCCAGAAACGTTTCCGGGTGCTGATAGGCGTTCCGTCCCCTTGGTAGGAGTTCAGAAAGCGTCCAGTTTCGTCTGCATAGTATGTAGAAATCCTCTCCCGGGGACAGGATTTTCCAATGAAGACTCACATCTGTTCTGTGTGATTTTTATTTATTATTATTACTAGCTTTTATTTCATATAGTCTTTTCCTGATCTTGTTTCTACGTTTAGGCCAGGGGCTGGGTTGGGGCTCAGCGGAGGGCACCAGCGTGGAAGAATCCATCAGGACCCTGTTGGGAGCAGTTTGCACTCTGGCTTAAAAACTCACACGAGTGACTGTATCTGCCAGGCCAACGTGAGGAGCCGTGGTCTGCCAGCTCTGTAGAATATCTGTCAGTATTCCTATACCCAGTAGTGATGGTGAGACGAGCCATTTACTGAGACTCTTCTCTGGACCGTGCTTTGACAAATACTGTCATGTTCCCAAGCCCCCAGTAGACTATTATCCCACACACACACAGTAAGGTAAAAACAAATGAGGCTGAGGCGGGCAGGCTGGCCCACAGTGTGACCCACAGCTGACCGAGCTGGGTTGGAACCCAACTCGGATACCAGCAGTTTGCTCACTGCCCGTCTTACCCTTTGACCATTGTACTCAACATATAGAACAATTAAGAAACAAGACAGTAAATAAAGTGCTGGATTGTGCAGTACAGTCTGTTAGAAAATAGGACAGCATGTCACCTGCTAATTGTAGGCCCCAGAGTGGTGCAGAAGGCATCCCCAGGAGTTGCATCCCATCCAGAAGAGGCAGAGATGGGGCATTTGTTCAGAAGAGTCAGAACAATGCGGAAGCTAAAGACAGGTTGGGGGAAAGGCGCTGCATAGCATGAGCACCGTGACCCGCAGTACACACTACACACACACACACACATACATCTATGAAAAGGAAACAGGAGTCGCATGGAATAATATTTAACTCTTACTATATACCATAACTATGTCCCTTATTTCTTTTTAAGAAAATGCTAGTTGCCATCTTCTTCATTTCATAGTCCATTAATGGGTTTCGTCCAACAGTTGGAAAACGGCCACTGAAATGGGTCCAATGGAGCATTAGTTCTTAGGAAACAATGGTTGGGCGTGAGGCTTGCGGCTGGGTGGGGCCAGATCAGGGTACATATCCAAGCCAGATGCAAAACCCATGCCAGGCAAAAAGATAAACACCCAATGCAATTTGGTGTCTATGGAGAGAGAATTACTTTTCTGTGGTGACATTTGTATATATCTGCAAAGATGCTCCTGGGCATTTAAGTGTTGAGGGCTATAATTCCCCAAAGTGAAACCGTTCTCTCTCTATGAAGTTTTAGGTCAATTCTGGAGATGCCCTTGGCCTTCCTGGGCAGCCTAGATGAGTTGGGATGTGGGCTGACAGAGAGCCAGGAATTTTGGACAAACCAATCACGCAAGAAATCTTTCTGCTATTTGTGCAAGGATTACAAGGCACGGAAAAATGTGCGTAGAGAAAGTTCTGGAAGACAGATGTTTTTCTAATGAAGCTTCTAGAATGAATACATGAATGGATTTGCTAATTTTGAGTCAACCGTATTCTCTTGGTTCATATTATAAGCAGGCTGTATTTTTTTTCTTGGTAAACATGCTTTTAATTATTTAGGAAGATTCAAACCAATGTACAGAGCCAAAATAGCTGTTGCCAGCCTACTTTTGCAATTTTTTATCGAGATACAATTCGTACACCATAAAATTCATCTTTATAAAGTGTATAATTCAGCAGGTTTCATATGGTCATAAAGTTCAATCATCACTATATAATTCCAGAAAATTTTCACTGCCCCCAGAAGAAACCCTATATTCATGATACCCATGAGTAATCATTCCCCATCTGGCCTTCCCCACCCCCTAGCAACTATTTGTCTACTTTGAGCTATGGATTTGCCTAGACATTCTAGATATTTCATATAAATGGAATAGATTGTAGACTCTCAGTTAACCAGAACTCAAGCATCCAGCCAAACACTCAAGCAACCGGCACAAAAAATCTTTAAATTTTTTTGTGCCAGTTGCTTGAGAGTGCTGGGTACATTTCTCTGGCATCTACCAATCCCCATGGCCACCGGTTAGCTGAGGATCTACTGTGAAACAGGGCCTTTTGTGTCTGGTTTCTTTCACTTTCACTTGCTTGTGCACTCAGCAGAGTCCCAGCCCAGCCCCTGGCCTAATGCATATGAAGCACAAAAGTTTTGTATGTTTTCTAGGTTCACCCATGTTGTAATGTGTATGAATACTTCATTCTTTTTTGGATGAAAAATACTGCATTGTATTTATGTGCTGTATTTTGTTTATTCACGTATCCCATGGGTATTTGGGTTGTTTACACTCTTTGGCTATTATGAATAATCTGCTATGAACACATGAGTAAGAGTTTCTGTGTGGGCATGTTGGGGAATGCGCAAACAATTTTCCAGGATGCTGTACCATTTTCTCTTACCCCAGCAGTGTACGAGGGTCCTCATTCCCCTTCATCTTTACCAATTTTATCTATTTTTTAAAATTACAGTCATACTTTTGATTTGCATTTTCCAAATGGCTAAGAGGTTAGCATTTTTTCATGTGCTTATTGGCCACTTGTGTATCTTCTTTGGAAAACGGTCCATTCAAATCCTTTGCCCATTTTTAAAATTGGGATTTTTTTTATTGTTATGGGTTCTTTATAAATTCTGGACACTAGACCTTTATATGATTTGCAGATATTTTCTCCTGTGGGTTGTCTTTTACTTCCTTTAGTGCCCTTTAAAGCATGAAAGTTTTTAATTTCGATAAAGTCCAATTTATCAATTTTTTCTTTTGTTGCATGTGTTTTTTATGTCATTTAAGAAACAATTGCCTACTCCAAGGTCATGAAGAGGTACGACCATGTTTTCTTATAAAAGTTTAAAGTTTTAGTTATTTGATTTACTTTATTTTGAGTTAATTGTTGTGCGTGGTGTGAGATAGGGGTCCAATTTCATTCTTTTGCAGGTATGTACATATGGTTGTCCCAACATCATTTGTTGAAAAGGCTCACCCTTTCCCTATTAAATTGTCTTGAAACCCTTGTTAAATAACAATGAACCTTAAATGTATGGATTTCTTTTTGGACTCTAACTTCATTTCCATTGATGTATATATAGTAGCATATATATTATTTTGGCTTTGTAGCGTTAGTCCTTCAACTTTGTTCTTTTTTTAAGATTGACTTGGCTGTTTTGGATCCCTAGCATTTCCAAATGAATATTGGAACCAGCTTGTCAATGTCTCCCAAAAAGTCAGCTGGGTTTTCGTGAGGATTGCATAGCTCTGTAGATCAGTCTGGGGAGTAATATTTCCATCTTAATATTAAGTCTCCTGATTCATGTACAGGATGTCTTTCCATTTACTTAGGTCTTCTTTGATTTCCTTCAATGAAGTTTGATAGTTTTCAGCATAGAAATCTTGTACTTCTTTTGTTACATTTATTCATAAGTATTTTTTATGCTTTAAGTAGAATTATGGGATTGTAAATGGAATTATTTACTTAATTTCATTTTTGGATTGTTCACTGTTGTATAGAAATACAACTGAATTTTGTATATTGGTCTTGTGTCTTGCAACTTGACTGAGCTTGTTTTTCAGTTCTAATCATTTGATTTTTGTGTGTGTGTGTGTATTCCTTGGAATTTTTTCTTTACAAGAACATGCCATCTGCAAAAAGAGAGACTTTGACTTCTTCCTTTCCAATCTGAATGACTTTTACTGCTTTTTCTTGCCTACTTTCCCTGGCTAAATCTTCCAAACAATATCAAATAGAAGTGATAAGAGCAAACATCCTCATCTTTTGAAAGGTTTCAGTCTTTGACCATTAAGTATGATGTTAGCTGTGGGTTTTTTATAGATGCTCTTTATAAAGGTTGAAGAAATTCTCTTCTATTCCTAGATCATTGAATGTTTTATCATGAAAACACATGGAATTTTATCAAATGTTCTTTTTTTTTTTTTTTTTTTTTTTTGCTTCAATGGACGTGATTGCACTTTTGTCCTTCATTCTATTCATATGGTATACTGGATTGAATGTCATTATGTTGCACCAAACTTGTATTCCTGAGATAAATCCCTCTTGGTAAAGGTATGTAATCATTTTTACATGTTGTTGGATTCAGTTTACCAGAATTTTGTTAAGAATTTTTGCATCTATATTCATACGGGATATTGGTCTGCAGTTTTCTGTTCTCTCAGTGTCTGGCTATAAAATCATTGTTAAGTCTGGCTTCATTGAGCCAACTGGGAAATGTTGCCTCTTCTGTCTTTTGGAAGAGTTTGCGAAAGATTCGTGCTGATTTTTTAAACATTTGGTAGACATCACCACGAAACCATCTGTTTCTGGTTTTACTTTAAAGAAAGTTTTTTTTTTATTAATTTATAACAATCTCTTGTTATAAATCTACTCAGCTTTTCTTCTTTTAAGTCAGTTTTGCTCGTTTCTGTCTTTGTAGGATTTTTGTCTGTTTCACCTACGTTATCTAATTTGTTGGAACAGTATTCCTCAATAATTCTTTTCATTTCTGTGAGGTCCATAGTGATGACTCTCTTTTATTGCTGATTTTAGTAATTTGTGTCTTTTCTCTTTTTTGTTGGTCAGTCTAGCTAACAGTTTGTCAATTTTGTTGATCTTTTCAAAGAACCAACTTTTAGTTTCACTAGTTCTATTTTTTTAATTTTCTATTTCATTTATTTCTGTTTTAATCATAATTCCTTCTGCTTTCTTTGGACTTAATTAGCTCCATTTTTTAAAGTCATTTAAGATCTTGCTCCTTTTTTAATATAGCCATTTATAGCTATACATTTCTAAGCACTCACTGCTTTTTGGCATCCCCTGAGTTTTGGCATGTTGTGGTTTTATTTTCATTCATCTCAAAGTATTCTCTCATTTCCCTTGCGATTTCTTATTCGGCCCATTGGTTATTTAGGAGTGCATTCTCTAACGTCCACATATGTATGTCTTCCAGTTTTCCTTCTGTTACTGATTTCTGCTCCCGTCCACTGAGGAATGGTTGTAGAACATACTTTGCATGATTTAAATCTTTTTAGATTTAGCGATGCTCGTTTTCTGACCTAACATATGGTCTCTTCTGGAGAATATTCCATGTGAACTTGGGACAAACGTATGTTCTTCTTAAATGTATATATTAATGTTTTTCATCAGATTTGGGACATTTTTTAACATGAGTTCTTCAAACATCCTTCCTGCCCCTTGTTCTCTGGCCTCTCTTTCTGAAGCCCCCGTGATGTTGGCATGTCCAGTGGTGTGCCTCACATAACTGAGGCACTGTTCACCTTTTAATCTCAATGGACCTATCATCAAGGTCCTTGTTCAAATCTGCTGTTGAGCCTCGCTAATGAAGTTTTTTTTGTTTGTTTGTTTGGGATTTCTGTTTTTTGGTTTTTGGTTTTTTTTTGGTGGTTCCCTGGCTGGGAATCGAACCCGGGCCACGGTGTTGAGCGTGCCAAAGCCTAGCCACTGCACCACCAGGGAACCCCCTTGAAGTTTTCATTTTAGTTATTGCATTACCTCCGAACTGCAGAATTTCTATTGGCTCTTTTTTTAAAATATTTTTACTTCTCTCTTGATATTCTATAGTGAGAAATAATTCTCATACTTTCCTTCAGTTTTCCGAGACATTTTAAAACTTCTTTGTGCATATTTAAAAATAGCTGACTTAAAGTCTTTATGTCGTAAATCCCATGTTTGAAATTCCTCAGAGATAGTTTCTATTGATTGTCCTTTCTTTCTGTGTATGGGCCTTACTTTCTTGTGTTTTTGTATGTCTCCTAATTTATTGTTATTGTTGTTGAAAACTGCACATTTAAAATAATATAATTTGACATCGCTAGGAAACATCTTCTCCCTCCTCAGGTCTGCTTGTTGTTACTACTTATTGTTGGTTTTGTTTGTTTAGTGACTTTTCTCAAATAATTCTATAAAGGCTATATTCTTTGTTGTGTGTGGCCACTGAGTTATCTGCTAAGTTAGCCTAAGGTCATTGAATGACTGTACAGAGATTTCCTGAGATGGCTGGATGCAATAAGTGTCCCAGTCCTCGCTGATGGGTTCCGTGTGTTTGTGGGCACATTTTCAACACTCAGACAGGCAGTTTACAACCCCGCCTTTGCCTTTGCATCTTGCTTACTCAGAGCCTCAGCTTAAGGCGTTCTCACGTCTTTTGGGAGCACGGGAATAACCATGGGTGCAGGCCTCTGCGTGCTCGTGGTTTTTAGATTCCCAGATGTATGTGGGAGCTTTGCAAAGGGCTCTGTAGAGATTCCATCCTCCAGCTTTTCCTTTTAAGCTTTTTGGTTTGCTTATTGGTTATCCCCCACTTTGGACAGTGTGATGCCCCCAAATGGCCTCTGATTATTTTCAGCAAATGTCCCCAAGGAAAAGGCTATTCACGTGGTCTGAGCTCTGATTCCAGTAAAATAAAGACAGCCTTGGAAGTGGGGTCTTCCAGGAATGCACCAGACAGATCAAATAATGCCATTCCCTGGGAATGGACTTAGTAAGCGCTCCAACCCTGTCCTGCCCGCGCTGGTGGGTGCCAGGCTGCTGGGCTCCAAGGCTTCCCCAGAGCAGGGGAGAGGAAATGGAAATAGTGCAGGTTAAACTCTGTAAAACTCGCCATTCTTACTGAGGTCCTGTCACTTTTCTTAAGTAAACTCTTCCTGGATTGCCACCAGCCTCTGATTGATTTCCAGAGTTCTGAAAACGGTTGATTCTGACCATTTTTGCCAGTGCTCTCATTGCTTTTGCGGAGAGAATTGTCGGAGGTCCCTCCTCTGCCGTCTTGGTGGCATCACCAAGAAGCTGGTTTGGAGGCTGCGTGTGCCCACTGTACTCAGTAGCTTATTGGGGACACTACTGCACTAGGGTTTATTGAGGCCACTTTCCCGCCGTTGAATTGTTTGTGGATCCCCTTGGTAAGGGGCAGGGAGGTCATACTCGCCAGCCAGGACACCCACATTTCAGTCTCACATCTGCCACAGGCTGAGATTATAACCTTGGAGCAAAGGACCTGTGACTTCCAGGGCTGATACTGGGCATTTCGTGGACATTGCATCAGGTCATTCTTGCAACAACCAAGAATGTTCCCACTTAACAGTTAAAGAAACTGCTGACTGCAAAGAGCGTAGCACCATGCCTATTACACATGGCAAACGCTCTGTCTGTTGATTATTGTGTTGTTGTCACTGCAACTGCTTTTGTCAGAGGAGGAAGCGGAGTTGATGGGATTTCTCAAGGTCATCTGAATGCCAACCCAGGTCAGTGTGATTGATTCCAATGCCCATTCCTAGTCCACATGCCCATTCCAGCTCCCTGGCCAAGTCCCTTCCCGATCTGGGTCTTGCTCTCCTTATGCTGTCAAAGGAAGGATTTGGACTGACTGAAGTTATTCAGTCAACAAACACTGAATGAATTGTCTTGCTGAGATCACTTTCGGGGTGACATTTTGAAGGTGTGAGCATCTGTGAGGTTGGTGACTCAGAGTCACATTGGTGGCATTCTCTTGCTTGGCTTGAAAAATACACCGTCCAGTAGACTGACAGGTGTGTAACCCTGTGCGTGTGTCTCTCCTGCCCCCTTCCGGCCCCCTGCTGGCCCCACCCCATCCCACTGCAGAGGCCAGAGGAGACAAAGCCAAGTGGGTGCTCACCTGGCCGCTCATCTTCCTCCTGTGCGTCACCATTCCCAACTGCAGCAAGCCTCGCTGGGAGAACTTCTTCATGGTCACCTTCGTCGTCGCCACGCTGTGGATCGCCGTCTTCTCCTACCTGATGGTGTGGCTGGTGAGTGGCAGAGGAGCGGGGGGATGGACAGTCCCTGCCTGGCGCCCGCGGGAGATGGGAGAGCTGGGTTCCAGAGCTCCCGGGCACTGCTGTGCCACCTGCAGCAAGTCACCTACCTTGCTAACCTCGGCTTATTTCTCAGTAGAAAGAGATTTTGAGCAGAAGTACATGCCACTGTGCTATGTGCCAGGGATGCCCAGGAGGACACGGCGTGGTGTGTGTCTGCAAGGCCAGCATGGCGGAGGGAGATGAACCTCCACAGGGCAGCTCGGGGTGCAGCGGCCTAGTGCGATGGGCGATGGATATGGCAGGGGAAATGTGGGCTCTCCGTGAGGAGCTCCGGAGGGTTGTCACTAGGCCCCCTTCCTTTCCAGGGTCCCCGGGGGAATGTGAGGGAGACTGAGGCCAGTGGCGGATGAACACAAGCAGCCCTTTCTAGGTATCCTGCCAAGGGATGCCCCTCTCCCCTTTCTATGTTGGGGCCCATGTGTAAACTTTATATAATCTTTCAGTCCTCATAATAGCCATTTTTATTGTGCCCAGTTTGAGGAAACTGAGGCATAAAGGTCGTATACTTTGCCCCCTTAGTCACGCACCTAGTCTGTTGCACAGCGACATCGTTAGTGGCTTGTAGAGTTGGGTCTGTTGTTCCCCCGAGTCCACAAGCTCAACCCCTGTCCGGAGCGGCCTCAGTGTGTGGCTGGAATTCTCACATGCCATCCGGACTGGAGTTTTGCACGGGGAGAAGTGGTGGCCCAGCTTCTTCTCCTCTGCTCCTCGGGGCATGTGTCACAGCTCCCGGTACAAACCGCCCTTGGCTGGGCGGGGCCAAGCAGGAGCCCCGCCCCCTTCTGTGTACCACCCTGCGGGCCGCCTCCCGCCCTCTCCCCGTCCTCAGTCCAAGGGGGGGACCCTGGAGCAAGGGGGAGCAGAGCGGCTGCAGGGTGGCTGCGTTTCCGTCGCCGAAGCTCACCTGTCATCCATGGACACCTCAGCGGTGTCCGCGCGGTCATCCCCCTCTCCTGGCCCCTGCTGCCCGCTGCAGAGGGGGCGAGCGAGCCTCGGTTTGAGAGGCGCAATGGCCACCTTTCCCAGAACCCCAGAAGAGCAGTTAGGTGGTGAGAGAAGGGATGTGGGGGTCACAGGGCAATGGGTTTGAATCCTGGTTCTCCCACTTAGGAGCCGTAAAACTGAGGCAGGTGTCCAACTTCCCCGAGCCACAGTCACCCCCTCTACAAAATGGGGACGATCTCCGCTGTGTCACAAGGTTATTGGGAGAATGCGAAGCCTGCATTCGGGTGTCCTGATCTGAGCTGACAGCGTGGCAAGTTGCCAACTGTACATAACACATCTTTAAACTGTGACAGGCAGCCTCACACTGAGGGCGCCGTGTTCAGATGAAGGCTCAAACCCCGGGGGGGGTGTGTGTGCGTGTGTGTGTGTGCGTGCGTGTGTGTGTGCGTGCGTGCGTGTGTGTGCGTGCGTGTGTGTGTGCACGCATGTGTGCGTGTGTGTGCGTGTGTGCGTGCGTGTGTGTGTGCGTGTGTGTGCGCGTGTGCGCGCGTGTGTGTGTGCGTGTGTGTGTGCGTGTGTGTGTGTGTGTGCGTGTGTGTGTG
>PVJL010002497.1:0-17791 GCA_004026885.1 Lyroderma lyra | reverse complement strand
TTGAAAACTCCAGTTATTTCTCTTACTAACGTGCGTTCCCCAAAATCACTGCAAGTAAAAAAGAAAAGTATTTCGTGACATTTGAGTGGGTATGAGAAGTAGGGAACGAATGTGTGAAATCTTTTCTTCTCTAATTACTGAAAATAATTGTATTATTAAATGAGTTCTACGAATTAGCAGTGAGGTTGGACATTAACTAACACTCCCTCCCCCACTTCTTAAAGCAAGTCTTAGCAAGTGGCTGGGCGGGGCTCGCAGGAGCCACCTTGCTGGGGTTCTGGAACCTGCGGGCTTGAACTTCAGCGGCTCAGTGTGAGGGAATGCAGTGGTGTGGACTGCAGCCTAATTTCTGAAAAAGCAAGACCGGCTGGCCTCGTGGCCATGCCCTTCCTTCCATTTGGCCTGACGGGCGTGCCAGAGAGCTGTGAAGTCTTACCTGCCCACCCCTACCCCTACCACCTTTCACATCTCTCACCCCCAAGGCTTTGGGGGGCAATAAGTCTTGAAGGTCAGTGTGAAAAGAGAGGGATCTTTGAAGTGGATGACCCTGTTCAGCACCCTTGCACAGCTGGGGAGATTGAGAACCAAAGAAGACGAAGCATCATGAGGGCTTGGAGGGCCCAGGGCTGGGGTCCAGGCCAAAGTGACTGGCAGCATCTCTGGTCCTGAATACCCTGGATAGTGCACACACACACACACACACACACGCATGCACACGCTTGCACTCACACTCTCCCTCCCTCCTTCCCTTCTGTCCTTCCATCCTTCAACGTCTTAGCCATGTAGTTCAGCGAATTAAGGGGGGGAAAGTGGGGGCATCCCAGTAATGCCAGAATAACCCAACTCCTGTGTTTACGCTCTCTGGTATCACCTGTTAAAAACCGCCAGGCGCATTGGGGGTGTGGATGTCTCCTTCACGGCCCATGTGGGTTAAGCACTGCTGGGTCAGCCCTCCTCGGTGTGTCTCTTCTCCCACAGCCCAGAGCAGGCCTGGTGCTCTAAGGAGATGACGTCCCACAAGCCTGGGGGTGCTGAGCTGAGTGCTCCCTTTTGGGAGTGGGCCCCTTCAATCCCCTCTGCAGAACTCTGTCCCGGGACAGATGTCGTTTTGGTACACATGCCCTGGCTGTGCTCCAGGGCTGAGCTGTGCGCTTCGAAAGCACTTCTTCTGGGGCTCTGGAGCCCTGTGAACCTTGTTACCCTCATTTCCTCTGCCCCCCGATAGCTTGTAAGACTAGTGATTGGAAGAGAAGGGAAACATACGTCTGTGAACACCTTGCACTGGCCGGGCACTGTCACCTCGCATTACCTCACTTAACCCTCATTAACAAGCCCATTTTACAGAAGAGGGAGCTGAGGCCAAGAAGCAAAACAGCTTGGCTTCCGTCACACAGCCATTAGCCGAGCTGTGAACAACCCTCAGAGGTGCCGCTGTGCACATTTTCTAGTTGGGGAAGCAAACGAGAGCTAAAGGGTGTTTTGAATGGGGTTGTCCAAATGCTTCTAGGGCTTTCCATCAGGCTGCTGCTCAAGGCCCCAAAAACTCCCGAGTGTCAGACATTTATTAGAAGAGTATGTGACTGTGCATCCAGGTCCTTCAAAGCCTGTGCATCTTTTGATACAACAGTCCTATTTCTTGGAACTTACCTAAGGAGGCTGTAAAATGAGAACCCCAAGGTACCCACCCAAGACGGCATGATGGCGCGGCGGGAGCACTGGAATCCCTGCCCCACTGCTCAACAGCTTCGTGCTCACGGGCATTCTCACTTAGCCTCCTGACCCTCATTTTCCCAAGGCAGAAAATGGGCATCATAATAGTGCCCCCCTGACCAGTGGGCAGAGAGATCGTGAAAGTAAAACCGCTGGTGGAGGGCCTGCTACACCGTAAGTGCCCGGTAAATGTCACTTATACGCACCGGTACTGTAAGAGCCAAAAAAGAAACCCTCTCGGGGTCCGACCATCAGAGACTGGCTGAAACTTTATAGCTGTACAATGAAACCTGTGCACCAGTTTAAAATAATGTAGAATATTTGAGATACAAAGGTATTCACAATGGATTTTTATATGAAACAAATGTTGCAAAATTTATGTGGAGAGTGTGATCTCATTTCATTTTTTCTAATAAACTAGAAAGGTCAAGCAGTGGTTTTCAAATGTGGTTCCCCGAGCCACAACCTCAGGGTGCCAACCTCCCGGGAACGTGTTAGGAATGCAGATTCTTGGGTTTCACCCCAGACCTTCAGAAATTCCGGGGGCGGGCCCGGCAGGGCGCATTGTAGCCAGGTCCACGGTCACCTGGAGAGCCCCTGGCTGGTGGGAAGTGTTACTAGTGGTTTTCTGTGGATCTGGAGAAATGGTAGGTGATTTTTAATTTTCATTTCACTTTCTTTTCTAAAATTTTCAAAATAGTAAATGCATATTACTCATGTATTCAGGAAGCAGAGGACACTCCAAAGATGTTTCTAAAATAACATCGTTTGATTGGTTACAGCAGTACTCATGTTCAGTTTAACAACCCTCAGGATAAGCCACGTCTCCCCGCTTTTCCGGCAGGTGACCATTATCGGATACACGTTTGGGATCCCCGATGTCATCATGGGCATTACTTTCCTGGCAGCGGGCACGAGCGTTCCAGACTGCATGGCCAGCTTAATTGTGGCGAGACAAGGTACGTGCGGGGTCTCAGTGTCACCACAGAGGCCCCCTCACCTCTGCCCGAGTTGAAGTTCATGGCCATTGTGACTGGTGGTGGTTAATCCGGCTATAGAGGAAACCGTGGTGTCCGGAAAGCCCATGGATCAGATCCCACCCACAGGGAGAACAGTAGATGAACTCCTCCAGACCTCTAGAAGCATTTGCGTGCCTGGGGTTGGATAAAAATGAACTTGTTCGGAAGTCACCCATGTGACCTTGAACAGAGCCAGAGCCCAGACTTCCGAGAGCAAAGGAAGGAGCAATAAGAAATGTTCTGGTCCCAGGAAGGCAAAGTGGGGGTGTCCTATACCTCCGACTGCATTCCTATGCTTCTTGAAAGTTCTTGGGCTTGTATGTTTGGGTTCGTTTGGTGCTTTGGGGGCAGGGAGGGGGGCTTACGGGCTGAGCGAGGTGAAGAGTGCCTGCGGGCTCCCCAACGGCGGACAAGCAAGCTGTGGGGAGCAGCCACCACCCACCCCGGAGACAGCATCTCTGTGTGGGCTGGTGCAGGCTCCCTCCATGGATGAGAGTCTGAAAGTCCTGGGGGCATGGCGGGCCAATGAGGGGGCGAAGTCTCAGAGATCACAGGCGAGGAGAGCAGCTCCAGAGAGCAGGTCGGCACTGGAGACAGGGAGGGGACATTTCTTTTCCTCCAAGACCAGAGAGGGGGGTCATTGGTTGGTCAGCGGGTCCTGAGGAAAAGACAGGAGTGGGCCTGTGTTTGGCAGTAGGAGCCTTGCAGGGAACCAGGGCTTTTGAGGAGAGCAGTTGAGGGGCATGGAATTTAATGGGGTGACCTTTGAGGTGAGTGTGTTCGTTGTATGGGGGGGAAATTTCCCCTTTCCTCTCTCAGTTCTTCTGGCTGGACTACTAATAATCAAGTTGACATAAGACGGACGAGCAGGGGGAAATAACCAAATTTAGTTATGAATGTTGCTATGGGGGTGCCATAGGAATATGGGGCCCACGTTGGGGCTTATCTGCCATCCTGAGCTAAAGAGAAAGGCAACGGGGCTGGGGCCGCGGAGCAGGGGTGTCGTTTGGGACGTCAGAGTGAAGAGGGCAACTCACACGATGGGAAGTTGGTAAATAAATGTGTGCTGGGCCATCTTTAACAAGGGACACAGAGGGGACTCTGATCAAAGAGGCCTTGCTAGGTCCCTCCCCGTCCAGCACCCCTCGTTCACGTTATAGTCGTCTACGATGAGCACCCGCTTCCTGGAGCAGGTCCTCTGTCTAAATCCTTTCAGGCAGTCGGGGGAAGGTCAAAGGTTTTTCCCGAGTCTTTTGTTTCTTGGAAACAACCCGGTGCCCTGTCATTCAGGCCAAGGCCAGAGTGCCGTTGCCCGTGCCACGAGGACGCATCGTGGCTCGGTGGGAAGGACGCGGGACCGCTCGTAAACGGTGTGGCGGTGGGCACACCCCGAGCCTTAGTTTCATCAGCTGCTGCGTGAGGACAGTGACCCCTCACCCCCACGGCAGCCGGGGGACATTAAATGAGGTGAAGCACATAGTGGGTCCCCAGAGAACCTCGGCTGACAAACCTGGCAGGAGAATTAGGAGGGCGCTTGGTTAGATTCCGGAGCACACACAGCAGAAACTCACGCTCTGCCAGTTCCGGAGCCTGGGAGTCTGAGATCCAGGTGTGGGCAGGCCTGGTTCCTCCTGCGGGCGGAGAGGAAGGGTCTGTCCCAGGGCTCTCTCCTTGGCCTGTAGGTGCCCAGGCCCCTGTCCTTGGCCTGTAGATGCCCAGGCCCCTGTCCTTGGCCTGTAGGTGCCCAGGCCCCTGTCCTTGGCCTGTAGGTGCCCAGGCCCCTGTCCTTGGCCTGTAGATGCCCAGGCCCCAGCCTTGCCGCTAGATGCCCAGGCCCCTGTCCTTGGCCTGTAGATGGCCCTCTTCGTGTCCACACGACATTGTCCCTGTGCTATGTCCACGTTTCCCCCTTTTATAAGGAAACCCGTCATACTGCATAAAGCACCCACCCTCAGGACCTCACTGTGTTACCTCTGTAAAGACCTGACCTCTAAACAAGGTCAGATTCTGAGGCACTAGGGGTTAGGACTCCCACATATGAATCTTGGGGGTCACAATCAGCCCACACAGGCCCCTGTGGACTTCATGAAGGGAGTGGGTCTCAGACCTCATAAAAAGGTTTTAGAAATGTGGGGTCCATGAAGGAATGCCCTCCTCCAGAATAGCAGTAACAAGTTATAGAGAAAGGAGCAAGGGTTTCCAGTGACCTGGTCCGAATGAATAACACGTGTCATTGTCCCCTCCAGGCCTGGGTGACATGGCAGTCTCTAACACCATAGGAAGCAACGTATTTGACATCCTAGTGGGACTCGGCATACCGTGGGGCCTGCAGACCATGGTTATTAATTACGGATCCACGGTAAGCCCCTCCTGCCACCTCTGTAAGCAAAACGGGCACCAGGCCTGTGCCTTTTACAGGTGTGGGGGTGGCGTTGGTCCTGTTCTGGCCGAGGGCTCTGGGGGACTCACTGTCCCCTTCTCCTTGGGAGCCTGGCACCCACTTTCCATGAAGCCTTCCAGAGCAGCCTGAGGGGTCCCTGCAGGGGAAAGCCCAGGTCTGCCCAGCACCCATCAATGCTCCCACCCGTATTTCAGCCTGTAGGCATGCCTGCCCCCTCCTAGTCCAGACTCGAGACATGAGGCCACAGCTAGCTGACCCTCCACGGCCACGCGCTCCCCGCAAACACCCACTTGTGCCCTCCCAGTGGGGCGGCAGTAAAGCGGCCCCTGGGCTCTCGGGACAGGCAGGCCCTGGGCCACCCGGAGGGTCAGGGTGCGTGTGCTTGTTTTCCCAGGTGAAGATCAACAGCCGGGGCCTGGTCTACTCCGTGGTGCTGTTGCTGGGCTCTGTGGCGCTCACTGTGAGTTCTTACAATTCCGAACGGAAGCCCCGCGCACACTTCATGTCAGGGGCTCCTGCCCCATCACTTACACGTCTCTGAGGCCCCTCTCACTTCCCCCTGGCGGTGAGGGGTAAAGCGGAGGAAACATACTAATTCAGATACCCCCAGACACACTTTGTGCCGAGAACGTGGACGCGCACCATTACACTGTTCTCCGCGTTTCCTCCCTTCTTGCTGCCAGGACCGTCTCTTCTCATGAGTGCCACTGGGAGAAAAACCGCCCCCAGCCCATCTGAGCTGGCCGATGGGGGCATGATGGTCAGGCCTCAGGACTGGCACACGGTCTCCTCACGCCATGTGCCCAGGACTGTGCTAAACCCTTTGCCTCAGCTTGTTTAGTCAGGCCTTACAACCACCTGACACTCTCATTCTGCAGAAGAAATCAAGGCTCAGGGGTTAAGTGTATTAAGTGACAACTTGCCCAAGGTCATGGGGTTAGGAAATGGCAAAGCTGGGACTTGAACCCAGATTGGCCTGTCTCTGCAGAACCCATGACCTTGCTCTGATAAGCTAAGGATGACCCAACCCTTTAGGAAGCCTCCTTGATGCAGGGATGAGAAAAAAGTTAGTAAAGGGAAGTGTGGGCGAGTCTGGGAAGAATGTAGGAAGAGGATGTGCTCCAACCTGTCTCCCCAAACACACACAAGAAGTGGGGGGTGGAGGGTCCAAGCTGATGTTAGTCAGACCATAGGCCCACAGGAGCCTTGGAAGTTTTGCTGAAGGTACGGAGTTTTCAGCTGAGGGAGGAGCCAGCCAACGACCGTAGTTGCAGCTGGAGAAGGCCTGGGCAGGGAGGACCTGGGGCCCAGGCTGGGCTGGGGAGCCCTGCTTCCCTGAGGCAGCTGCTGTGTGTCCCCAGCAGTCAGCCCGCTGGGCCAGGGCCACCCCCTTCCATCAGGACTCGCCCTCTGCTCTCACCTGCATTTTAGAGAAAGTTCTGGGGCTCCTAGGGTGCACGTAGCTTTTGGGTGTCTTCGTCCCTGAGCCCAGTCCTCGCACTCTGTCCTCCCAGGTCCTGGGCATCCATCTAAACAAATGGAGGCTGGACCGGAAGCTGGGCATCTACGTGCTGGTCCTCTACGCCATCTTCTTGTGCTTCTCAATAATGATAGAGTTTAACGTCTTCACCTTCGTCAACTTGCCGATGTGCCGGGAAGAAGACTAACCGGGAGCCGCGGCCCGCCGGGAGCTGTTCCGGCCGCCGGCGCCCTCCTTTCTCTCCCCTCCCCAGCTTCTCCCGCACCGGCAGCCATGGTCCCTTCATTCATGCACTGGAAGGAAGAGCCATCGTGGTCTTTGGTCACAGGCTAGGCTGCTGGGCGTCCTCCTCCTCCTCGGAGTTCTGCCCTCGGAAAGGCAAGATTCGGGGGCCACTCTTTGAGCAGCTTCGCAGACCTGCGAGCTGCCAGCCACAGGGAGGTGGCGTGGGTCTCGTGTCTCGGACACTAGTGAGAAGGACGGCCGTGTGCGGTTTGTCTTTCTGTTGCGCAGCGTCCTCAGAAGTGAGGTGGTCAGTGAACGCAAGGTCTCCTGGGGCAGGTGCAAAATAGGAATGTTGTTCTCAGGTGTCACCTCCGGGTCAGCGGGGTGAGTTCCTTAGGCAGCAGGTGCTGCTAAGGGCCTGCAACTTCAGCTGGAAGCACTCATGTTTTAGAGACGGCAGGGCCTCCGCCTGCTGGAGGTTTGGGGCCGTGATGGCAGACTTTCCACTCCTTTTTCTGGAACTATTGGAAGAATGGAAACAGCCTTCCGCCGTCTTTCCTCAGCAGAAGAGAGAAAACAGGAAAACAATAATAGATTCGTATCACTTTTACTGATGCATTCAGAGAATGAGCAATGAAATATTAAAAATAAAATGTCATCTAGGTCATCATACTTGAAAAATATCATTCCATACAAAAGGACCACGATGGGCACCAAAGAGGTAGCATGGAAACGAATCCCATGCGTATCGTGCTGCGTGGACTCGTAAGGGGTTTGGTTTGGAATTTAGGAGGGTGCAAGACTGACATGGAAATGGGTGCTAATGCAGAGACACGGTGGAGATTGTAGGTTACAGCCATACATTCCAGACCTGTCGCGTGATCCAGTACGCTGTCACTTTGGGTTTGTCATGTCCTTGTTAATAATGCTCTCTACTCTCAAAACCATCCTGTTGAAAGACCCAATTGTTTATATGCCCAACGAATTTCAGCGCCTGCTGCACCGGAATGAGTAATGGTTAATGACAAGAAGAGAGGCTCCCTGGGAAACAGCACATGGCTCCCTGGTTAGCTGGAGGCAAGTATGCAAACCGTAACTTGACATTTTTAGAGCTAAGTTTCTTGAACCATACAGATTGCTGCACATGAAAGGCCAAGTATGAAAGGCTGATTCCCACATAGATAGAAAAATATTAAATAATTTTCGACTGCTTCCTAGCTCTCAGATATTAATATATATTAAAAAAGATTTATGAAAACAAACCATTTGTGGTTTCTAAAAGGAAAGCACAATTTATTTTATATAGAGGTTTTCCTTATTTTTTTAATGTTTCTATTGCGAAAGTCTATCAGAGTCGATGCACTTTTAATATTGAGATATTTTGCACAGAAGACTGTATGGGAATTACCCATGATGGTGTGAGGAAAGAAGGTTTTTAGCGAGTCCCAATAATTGGTTATTGGTGATGAGTTGAAACCCAATAGCTGATTCTGAGACACGAAGGTTGTGACCCAAGGTGGAATTTGTGGCTCTGCTCTTTAAGGCCTCCTGAACTTCAGAAGGAGGAAGTATTCCAGCTTGTGCCCTTTAAGTTAGTATGAGGCTAAGACGGGCCGAAACTCCGTCACCAGGGTCCTAGTCGAGCCACATCAGTGTTAACAGCGACACCTTGTGAGGGCTTTGCTTTCTGTTGCTCTACCTGGCTATGTGGCTCAGTGGTCTTCATGTTGAAGGCAAACATGATTTTCCTAAGAAATTAGCTAAGTAGGAGGCCAGGGAGCCCAAAGGTCATCGGTGTAAAGTTTAGATGAAAGGCATTTCAGAGCTCTTGGGATATTCTGTGCCCTCTCAGCAGACCTGGTCCCCTTCTCTTACAGATTCCTCAGGTTTCAAGGTGTGTCTGTCCCTATCTTGATTCTGAAAACTGCCCCCTGATTAAGTAGGGATTATTCTCCCTGTTTAACAGAAAATTTAGTCTTGGAGAGGTCAAGTGACTCTAGTCAATGGCCAGTAAGTAACAGAGCAGGGGTTCAGCTCCAGATCGTCACCCTTCCCAGCTCAGCCAGTCCTATGGGTTGGCCATGGGTGGGGGCACGTATGGGTATGCTTTTGTCCTTGTGGTTGGTTCTTACTGTTTGAGTTAAAACTTCATCAAATATTGAATCAACTCCTGGGTGTCTCAGCTTATATCCTAGTATCTATTCCTATCCAATGTTCCTATTTTTTTCCCGATAAAAACCAAAAAAATTTTTTAGCTGCAAGGCCCAGGCCATGTGGCCCCAGATGATGTCCCTGCTGGTGTCACTTCTGAACACTTGTGTAGCTTTCAGCGAACAGCACATCCTAATTTCCCACCTCTTCCTCAGTAGCATCCCTCTGAGATTATAAAGTGTCCTGTAGTTGTAGTTAGAGACGAAAACATAATGTTTTTAGTATGTAGAGAACTGCTCCTCATTAATTTTCTTTTGACTTTAATGTGCCAATGTCACTTCCTTAAGGGAGCTATGCATTTACTGTACCTAGGAAACTATGTACACTGCAGGCGAAACATTCTCATTTTTAAACTATTTTTCCATCACAAGTTTAAAAAATTTGCTTGATTAATTAGGCTTTCATTTAAAAATACCGCCGTTATCACTATGCAGAATGACTTTCTTTATTTTATTATCCCCAAAGCTAATTAGCACAGAGTGATTACACTCCTCCAAAAATAGGCGATTAAAAATATATATGTTTAGCTCTTACATTTGGGGGCAGAAAAGAAAAGCAAGCCATTCCACCCAGGTAGATAGTATCTATAGAAGCCTGTTCATCTCTGGTTTGGAACTTGTCCTCACCAGCCCAGTCATGGTCAGGCTGGACAGTGTGAGGCATCCTGAGATCCTGGCCCTAAAGGAAGGTTCTGGGTCAGTGTAGTGAGAGGCTTATAATGGCTAAAGGCACCCAGGCGGGTCAGATGTGTCCCGCCCCCACCTCCTGTAACCCACCGGTGGCTGGCCTCCATGCTTCTGGTCTGTGTGCATGACCTTGCTGCCCTGGTGAGTTTTCACCTGCTCCTTACCCCCCACCTGTCAGGGCTATTTCTTGCTTCGGACGGTCAGTCTCCTGCCTCTATAGACCTGAGCAACTGATAAGGCACTAACCCTGCTGGAGGTAAACTGGGTGGGCTGGGCACATCACACGAACTGTCCTGTAGACCTCAACCAGGAACCCCTCCTGGGCCCTCTTTCCCTTTTGATGAGGATTTGTAAGCCCGAGGGCACCAGCAGGAGCCCAGCGCTCAGGGACACCCGCCTCACACACGGCTGGGGACCCGGGATCCTGAGCAGCCTCCTCGTGGACACTTCTTTCCTCCTGGCACCTCTGCTCCCCGAGTCCTAGGGCCCCTCCCTCTCCTCGAGGTGGGGGTGGACAGGCGGGAGGGATCGGGCAGTGATCAGCTCCTCTCCTTCCCGGGCTATGAAATGTGCTCGTGGGGTGAAGGTGCTGGGAGGGTGGGGGTTCTACTGCCGTGTTCGGGGACTTTCACCTGGGAGTCAGCAGGGGAGAAGCAGAGCCCTTCCGCCGTGCCCGGTGAACTCCGTCCCCCCAGCCCTGACACTCCGTGGGCACTCGGGGCCCGGGTTGGCCGCTTCTCTCCCAGCCCACCCCTCCTCCCCACCCCGGCCATGTTCCGTCCTGGCTGGAGGAGACGCTGTGCTGCCTGTGGGACAGGCCCCAGCAAGTGCTTGTTGCCTGAAAACACAAAGAAGCTGCCTGCTAGGGTGGAAGTCTCCGAGAGACTGTTCCCATAGGCCGTGACTTAAATATTCCTGGGTCCCTCAGTGCCCTCTGCGCATGACAGCCGTGCGAGTCTTCCCCTTACTGCAGTTAGCAGCTGTGTCCAGAGCACCTGAGATGGTCCAGGTCTCAGCAGCTTCATTGCCATGTCATGCCCATAGGAACTTCCAGAAATTTCTGAAAATGCTGTCTGGGCAGCTCTCTGTGGCAGGCAGTCATCACCCCCCCACCCCACTCCCGGACCCAAAGAGCTTCCTCCCTGGCCCCTGTCCTCGCTCTGTCTATGGATTCCCCCAGAGCGGCTGGGCGCCCCCACCGGGTGTGCGCATTTACTCTCCTTACTCGGCCAGTGAGCCCCCCAAGTGTGAAGACACCCCCGGGACCTTCTCCCAGTGTGGTGAAGGGGCCCCTCAGCGCTGTCATGTAGGTGATAGAACTGGAGGTCCCTTCCATGGGCCCAGCCCACAAGGGAAAGGACCCGGGTGGGACACAGACTGTTGCTCGCTTTGAGCCCGGCCTTTTGCCAGCCTGGCGTGTTGGGGCCCCTTCGCCGTGCTGCCGAGAGCATTCCCCGAAGGGCACAGCGTACAGGGCTGCAGATGTTTAAGAGGCACTTGGGTGGTTTTATCTGCTGCTTAATGAGGAAAGCTGCAGGGGGATGGGGGGGCCTAGTTTTGCACTTGACTTGGGGCCTGGCAGCCAACCAGAGGTGAATGTTCACTCGCCACGGGGCTGCCCCGCCTTGAGGAAACGGGAGCCCAAGTGAAATCAGGAGAAGAGGCACTTCCCTCCTCTTCTGCCCCCCCCCCCGGGGGAGCGCTGCTTTCTGTCACAACAGGAAAGCCCCGTGAGGGGTCTTAGCGCTTTGAGATTTTATGGGGATTTAAAAAACTCTAGCTTCTCAGCAGAGGCTAAGGGAAGGGGGTCTCATGACCTTGGCTAAGGAAACTAAAGCATTTCAGCTTCTCAGTGACAAGTGGCTCCTCAGTTCCACCCACCCTTTGCTAAATCACATGCTTCCGGGGCGGGGGCTGTGCTTTGTGTCATCTTTTACCTGCATCTGTCAGAGGGTTCTCATGGCCCCGACAGCGCCAGCCTCTGTGCATCCTTTGCCCACTTCATAGCGGGGCTGAGAACATCCTCTTTTCTGGTCTAGGAAATTGG
The DNA here is from genome assembly GCA_004026885.1 of Lyroderma lyra. Lineage (NCBI taxonomy): Eukaryota > Metazoa > Chordata > Mammalia > Chiroptera > Megadermatidae > Lyroderma > Lyroderma lyra. The sequence goes on along the minus strand of PVJL010002497.1, from coordinate 6,012 downwards.
CTGCTGCATGAACCCCCTGCTGTAGAACTGGGGGGGGGGGGGGGGGGGGGGGGGGGGGGGGGGGGGGGGGGGGATGGGAGGTGGCTCTGGGGACAAGTCCAGTCCTTGACTTTGTGGCTTTCCAACCTGTTAGACTTATGCCTCTGGATTGGTTGCTCCTTGGTTAAAAGCCTGATGACGAATTCGGGCATAGTCCACACCTTTCCCCACCGCTGCCAGGATTCAAACAGTTGCTTTCTGTGCAGCTTGTCGGTTGGGACTTTTCCGTGGTCAAGGCCAATGAAACCCTCACTCCTGGAGAAAGTATGTACCCTCCCCTCCCCCACACTGAAAAACAATTTTTTTGAAGCTATCATGAGAGAGTATGTGCAGCTTCTGGCTGCATGGTTTGGTGTGATTAGCCTTGGTGCATAAAGGGAGGGTCCCAGACAACGGAGACCCCCGGTCCCACGGCGGGATGCCCAAGTCTCCGGACGGACACGCAGTCCCCTTCAACAGGAGGAGTGAGGCCTTTCCTCCCACTGAAAAGGACTGGCATGTGAGTGAGGCCTCTGGGTTTCCCAGTCAGATTTTCTCGTGGGGTTTTTCTGGCCACTCGGGCGCCCCTGCCCTCACCTCCAGAGGTGCCCTTCTGAGCTCTAGACCCCTTCCTGGGGCTTCCTCCACGTGGCTTGGACTCAGGCCATTTGGGGACCCAGCAGACAGCACTGTGGCTGAGCCTCTGCAGCCCGCTCTTGGGGAGCCTCCCCGGGAAACTGCTATTCTGGGCGGCTGGGTGTCCAGGGCAGAGCACACACTCCCTGGCAGGGAGCCCTCTGCCAGTGGGAGTCGTGTCTGAACACAAAGAGGGCCTTGATTACCTAGAGAGGAAAGAGGGCTGCCAGCCAGACAGGGCCAGGCCTGCGCAGAGGCAGGAGCTGCCGAAGCACAGGCCGAGCACGCAGAGGCCAGGCCCACTCCAGCTGTCCAGGAGGCAGGCTGGGCACGGTCTCTGCGGGGCCGTGCCATCTTCCAGGGCCCAGCCGTGACCTACCAAGTAGTGGGCAGATAGCGTCAGAGGGTCCCCGTGTCCAGAAAGAAGCCCCTTAAAAAGAACCAAAACCTAGAACTTCTGGACTCATCACTTGAGTCCCCCACATGACATTCTGCCACGCTGGGCTGGACGCCACCATCTCTGTCATTCTCTAATGGGCAAAGCAGGAGCAATGAGTTGAAAGTTGTAAATAGTAAATACATTTATCCCGCTATTTATTTTTTCAATGACTGTGACCTCCTGCACTGTGAATGCTCTGTGCAATGAAATTCTTAGTTCAATAAAACTGTCATTAAATTTGAATGAATTGATATTATTGGATACTAAACACTGGCATGAATTTCTTTTTTATTGTGAAGAAAGATCTAGCATAAATCTGAACTAAAATCTTTCTAAGAAACCTGGCGGTCAGTATTGTAATGCGATATATCAAAATCTGTACACTGTCAATAAAATAAATGAGCACAAGCTGTCTTTCCCGATACAGAGCTTCCGTTTGCATTTTAACAGACACACACACACATTTGTATTTTTTGAAAGAATTATTTACACTGGAACCACCGCCGTATGAGACCATTTATATACTGAGAAGGAAATAAACTTCAAAAGGATGAGGGTTGGAGCTTTTTAATTGTGATTGGTCATGGAGCAAACAAAGCAGACATTTCATAACGTAGCTCATGTGGATGAGTCCGGAATGACCCAGCCCTGTCCTGCCACCTCAGGCAGGCCAGCTTTACAGATGTGGTACCCCTGCAGTCACACTCAGCCTCACACTCAGAAGGGCTCCAGGCTGAGTGTCACCATCCTGAAACTCTTAATGGTTTTCTTGAAATGGGGGCCTCATGGTTTCATGTTTGCGCTGGGCCCTGCAAATTCTGTCCCTGGTCCTGCTCATCAGGAATAAGGTCATGCCATCAGCTCTTGTGTCATAAGAACTTGAGGTGAGAGGGAGAGGTTCTGTTTAATCCCTTCATTCAGCAAGTTCCCTGAGCCCCAGCTGCCCTGGGCACCCCCACAAACATGTGCATGAATCACGGGGACGTTTTGCTGAAAAGCAGATTCTAGCTCAGCATGAATGGGATGGGGCCCAAACTGCCACATTTTTAGCAAGTTCCCGGGGGATGTCAATGCTCCTGGTCCTCTTTTATTCAGCAGGCACTTGTTAGCCACCTTCTGCATAATCACAAGCAGCTGTGAGGTAGGTGTGCTTCCACTCATCTTCTAGAAGAGGGCCCAGAGAGGCTAAGAAACTCACCCAAGATCACACAGCTGGCGAGAGCGGAGCTGAGAGGGGAAGTGTGCTGCGTGGTTCTGAAGCAGCCAGTGTGTCTGTCCCCCAGCATCCAGCTACCCTCACAGCAGCTCTACAGGGAGGCGAGTCTGCACTGGGGGATATTCTCACCTGAGGTCCCAGGAGCCTCCTGCCTGTGGACACTCCACTGAGGGGACGGCAGACGCCCAGGCTGGGGCTGTGGCCCAGAAGACCAGTGTGGGATCAGATGTCCTCTGACACTGACCGACCTACTGCCACCAGGTCTTTCTCACACAGAAGGCTCCAGGACACCACCCTTGAATTTCAGAGGAAGTAAATGTCCCCAAAGGGAGAAGTGAGACAGAAATAAATCTCGGCCTCACCCTCAAGCACTTACAAACATCTTCTGGCCAAGCACACTGTACTATGAAGTGTAAGACACAGACCGTGGCCTCGAGGTCAAAGGCAGACAAGAGGATTAGCAACTCGGCTACCTCTCAGTGGCCTGCACTTAGCTTTCCGTGCAGTAATTGCTTTGTCCCTCATCATCCTCTTGAGAGGTAAGTTGGGCCCTAGCTCCAGGCCTTTCCGCACACTCCCCTCTCCCTAGGATGCCGCCCCCTAGTTCTCACGGTGGAAATCCCACTGGAGAAAATCCCCGATGAGGGGCGGCTGATCCACGACAGGACGCCCCCCCGCCCCGAGAGTGCTCAGCGCAGGCTGGCGCGGCGCTCCCTCTGTGGCGCGGGTGAGCCCGCCTCTGTCGCTGCTCCGTGGTCTTCCTCGGCCGAGCTTCTGCCTCACAGCCCGCTGTGGGCCTGCCTGCAGCCTGCCTGCAGCCTGCCTCAGGTAAGCTGCTCTCGAATTCCTGACCCATGGAGACTGTGTGAGAAAGAAAAGGACAAGTTTACTGTCATTTAAAGCTGTTCAAACTTGGGGGTAATTTGTTCTGCCTTCATGGATAACCCATACATGATATATACAGGTTTTAGCCCATTTATGCAGCTGTCCTGAGTCCCCACCCTGGACACCCACGGATGCATCAGACATGGTTAAAGATTGCTTGTCAGAACATGCGAGTTCCTAGGGGAACGGCAGAAATCACGTCGTGCACGTCCTTGCCCTTGGAGCCCTTTCCCTACCTTCACGCACAGTAGGGCCATCGTGCCTGACACACAGTAGGAGCTCTGCTTTCCAAAGACCAGTTTCAACCTCCTGGCCTGCCTGCTGGCAGATGAACCAACTTGGAGATGACGAGCTGCTGATGCTCATTTATCTGGCCCCTTGTCAAAAATGTGGAGTTGTTCCCCAGAGGTCACTTTCCAAGTCTCTTTCCATTCCCTCACCCCCAGTGCTGCCAAGAGAAAGGACGAGATAACCAAGCAAGAGCCTTTCCTGAGCCAGCTGCCTTCCGCCTGTCTGCAGCCAAGGTTAAGGGCTGAGTCCATCACTACCCCACCCCCACCGAGGGCGCCTCCTCCCCTACGCCTCCCTGGTCACTGCGGGGAGGGAACAGAGAAAACTATCTTGAAAAATGACTCCCTCGTATCAAATCTTTAGGAACTGTATTGTCAGAGCAACTTGAATTCTACCTACCACTCATGGTTTCCTTGGATTATAGAGTGGTCAGTACTCGGGATTCCTCATGACCCATAGATTCACGCAGAATGCCTTCACTGACTTTGGCAGAACACTTGTCTCCGTAACCAGCCTGTGGTTGCAACTGGTGAATGACAGTTATGTTGTAAATGAACACATTTCTGTTTACTCTAATGGGTACCATCAAATTGAAACAATGAAGACATTAGTCAGAACTTTACTGTCTCACCGATGGCGTGAACAATTCTCCACAGAATCAGACAGTAGTTTTTGAGAACTGGAAGAATATTTGCTTGATTTTTTTGTGCTTTTCATAAAATAGCAAGCAAAGATATGACTCTCTTTTAAAAACAGCTTTTTTTGAAGTATAATTGACATATGATAATTGTACATGTTCCAAATTTGCAATTTGATGAATCTTGGCGTATGTAAATATCTATGAAACCATCACCACCATCAAAGAACGAGTATGCTAATCAATGCCCAAATGTTTCTTCTTGTTTTTCTGGTCATTTCCATACAGATACAGTGGACATAGTTGGTTATCTACCCTACACTCATTCTCTTCTCCCATCCCAACAGAATATTAATTTTGATTACGTTTCAACCCCTCCCCCAATACAATCAGGGAAAGGTACCTCCAAGCCCAGGGCCAATTGTGGATCCTATTTAGACTAAGGCAATCAGTACAGGACAAGCTCCTGGTGACTGGGCCAAGTATGTGACCTAAGTTGGCCAAACACACTGTAAAGACTTCTTTTCCATGCTTAGGAGGGGGACTTTTCCCGCTTCTTGCAGGATGGACCCAGGGGTCATGATTTCAATTGTGACTGGAAGCCATCTTGGAACCATAGGAGAACTAGCCTGAGGATGAAGTCAACACTGAGGATGTCAGAGCAGCAACAAGGACCAACCTGAGTGACTGACAGCAGTTGAGTCCCTGGTCATTTTGCACCCGAGGCTACCTGTAGCAGGCAGCTTCTAAGGTGGTTTCCAATGATCCCTGCTTCCTAGTCCTTAAATCTTCTCCCCTTGAGTACAGGCAGGACCTGTGGCTTGCTTCTGATAGAACAGGGCAAGGGTGATGGGATGTCACTTCTATGATTAGATTTTGTAAGGTGGTGACTTCTGTCTTGCTAGCAGACTCTACTGCCTTCTCAGACCGCACACTTTGATGAAGCACGGGCCATGGTGGAGATACCCACACAGCCAGGCATGGCAGATGGCCTCCAGCCAGCAGTGTGCTGGAAACTGGGGCTCCTCAAGGAACTGACCCCACCATCAACTGTGTGAGTCTGGACACAGGTTCTTCCCTAGCTGAGCCTGTAGATGCAACCCTGGCTCTGGCCAACGACTTGACTGAAGCCTGGGAGACACCTGACGTAGAGGCCACCATCAAACTTGGGCCAAGACTCCAAACCCATAGAGACTGTAAGATTAACAAGTGAGTTGTTTTAAGGCACTAAATTTGGGGGTAATTTGTTACACAGCAATAGAGAACCGGAGTGCTGGGTTTTAAGTTATATAGGGCAATCCAGTTCCCTTGTACTCAGTCCCCTTAATTCCAAAGTCTTCTGTCACTCAAACCCAAGAGCATCATGCTCCTATGGCATGCCTCATCCCACTAGAGTGAAAGCTCTTCAAGGACAGGGCTTCGTGACTTCCCAGGGCCTCACTATTGTCACCACTTGGTGGACTATGCATTAAGGACACCCTCGACCCTAATTTTAGCTGACCCTCTGACAGCGCAAAGCAAACACAATCCTCAAATGGCACAGAACTCAGAAATGGAAAAGCCTTTCTCTTTGGTTCCAAGTTGTTTCTGTGTAGCCAACAAAGAGCTTATTAAGTACCCGCTGTTTGCAGAGCCCTCCACCGGATATTGGGGGAGAGGGTAGAAAAAATTAAAAGGAGGGTGCGTGTTCTGCCCCCCAGGAGCCTGCACGCACACTAAGGATAACGGAAGCGTGCAGACCTTAGAGTGTCCAGAAACGTGTAGCAAGTGCAGGTTAAGAGGACACTTCCGATGGGAGCAGGCCAGCTCCCGGGACAGAACTTCAAGTCAGATGAACAAATGCAGCTGGTTGTCTGGGCAGGAGACAGGCCCTGAGAAAGATCTTGGAAG
>PVJL010002496.1:152783-195636 GCA_004026885.1 Lyroderma lyra | reverse complement strand
AGAGAGGGAGAGAGAGAGGGAGAGAGAGAGAGGGAGAGAGAGAGAGAGAGAGGGAGAGGGAGAGGGAGGGAGAGAGCGCACGCAGGAGCGTGCGTGCGAGCACTGTTTCTGGGAGTTGGAAATCAGATTTCCCCCAGGCGGACCCCGGGGCCGTCCCGTGCCATATTGGCCACTGCTTCTTAAGAATGACATAGGAGCTGGAGGAGATCCAGGGAAGGACAGCTGAATTAATGAAAGGGCGGGAGTGGTTTTTAAATACACTTTCATTCTCAGATCATAAGAGTAATACGTATTCATTATAGAAAGTTTGGAAAATATTCAAGGCAAATAGAAAATAAAATTCGATTATTATTCTACCCCAGAGATAACAGGGTTTAACATTTCCTTGAATTTCCTTTCTGCCTTTTTAACCTATTTCTCTATCTACCTATTTATATATATATTCACATCCTATTTGATACATGTTTTATATCCTATTTGGTATGTCATTAAATATTTGTCGTTAAATATTTTTGAAACATGTTCATGACGGTATAAATACAGGAATGAATGGGTCTACACAATTGTATTTGACTCCTATAGTATTTAGATTTAGTTCATTTTTAGGTTATATGAAATAAATGAATTGTATATTTACTTTTATAACGAAATATTTTCTGCCCAATCCTCCATGGGCGTTTCTGATTATTTCCTTAGGCTCAATTCTTAGAAGTGGGGTGATGGGGCCGCGAGTTCTGAGCATTAGTGACATTCTTGCCACAGCGCGGCACGACACGCGCAATGAGCTTAGGTGCTGAGGCCTGTCGGCGTGCAAGGTGCCCCACGCAGACACGGACGCCGGCCGTGCAAGCTCAGAGGGCTGCGGTGGGTCAGGCGGAGATCTGCTAGCCAGGCCCTGCGCGCCCGCAAACACGCGGCGCTTCGGGGCCTGTGAGGCCGCTTCCGGGAGCCCGCAAACACGCGGCGCTTCGGGGCCTGTGAGGCCGCTTCCGGGAGCCCGTGAGGCCGCTTCCGGGGGCCCGTGAGGCCGCTTCGGGGAGCCCGTGAGGCCGCTTCGGGGGGCCCGTGAGGCCGGCTTCGGGGCCTGTGAGGCCGCTTCCGGGAGCCAGTGAGGCCGCTTCCGGGAGCCAGTGAGGCCGCTTCGGGGGGCCCGTGAGGAGAAGGAAGGGTTTGCTCTGCGGAGGGGGCACCTGCGTGGTTCCTCCCCGAGGGCGGAAGTGGTAACGCCCGAACATCCGGGCAGAGTTCGGACGGCGGTCACGGAGGGGGAGGGTGTTTTGGTGGGTTGGTCATTTGGAGGGAGTGTCCTCCGGCGTCTGGAAGTGAGTGGCACAGCCGTGAGACAGTGGCCATCGGAGTGCATTTTGACTTGCTGACGTGGTGCCAAGTGAGGGACCACGGCATCGCTGCAGCCTTGACATCTGCCAGCTGTTCCTGAGGGCTCTTCTGACCCCCCTGCAATGGCTTCTAGAACTCTGAGGGTGCAGGTGGGGGCAAGGATTGGTTTTGGGGAAGGACCCCTGTCTTCTCCGTGGGGAGGGTGTCGTGGTGAGCCCGCTTAGCCATACAGATGTGATTCAGGTGTCTCCCCTGTCCTAGCGAGAAGCCGGCGACGTGGGCGTGGGCACGTGAAGCATTCGGTTCACCAATATCCAATACTGTCCCAGGCGGGGCCGGGACGAGGACACTTTAGGTTTTCTTATGTGAGGATACTGGGTTTTTCTTGTGGTTTGGGAGATGAGATTTTGGGTAAAAGACTATGCAGGAAAGAAGCAGGTTAGGAATCAGCTCCAAGCGTGTTGAGATTACGTTAGCATTGGACATGGCTTTGTGCCCCCCTCCCTCCCTCCCTCCCTCCTCCTTCCTGTCCTCCCTCCTCTTTACTGCAGGCACAAGAGGAACTTCCAGCGTAATGCACAACGTACAGATGTCTGAGCAAAACAGCATGCGTGTGGAGGTGGTGCAAATGAATTTAGGTTTCTTTCAATATCCTTTGCTACTATTCTGAAACAAGAAAACTATTTTTAAAAATAAAACATTGCAAAAGCTGCGCAGGAAGCACTAAGTGCAAATTACTTACTGAAAGGGGTTCGCTGTGAGATCCTGGGATTGCTGAACTGCCTGCACCGCGTGCGCAGGCCGGGCCGGGGTGAGCCCGGGCCTCTCGGGAGAACGGGCTCCCACATGCCGTAGGAAAACAAGTGGACGGAAGGGCTTTTTAAAGAAATTTAGGTGAAATCATCGTAGAAACCAAAGGACACGCTTCACCCTGCAAACACAGGCTCTCCGAAGCTGCCCCGTTGGGAGGGGGCTCCTGCAATCCCTGGCTGAGAAAGAGCAGGGAGACAGGCCCAGAGAGGGCGCAGAGCTGGGGGGGTCCCGGTGGGCCTGGCTCTCAGGCCTCCGTGGGACTCGAACTCAGGCTCTGCTGCCTGAGGCCTGGCAGACCTCAGCGCTCACCCTCGCCCCTGTCCTTCGGTGCAGCTCTCAGTAACAGAAAGCCCACCCGGGCCATGAGAGACTTGGGTAACAAGAACCACCACGACCACCACCGCCACCATGACTACCACCTAACCCTCCTGGGCCCAGCACTCAGATGGGCGGGGCCTCTGGAAGCTTCTACCTAACGTCAACACGGCACCGATGAGGTGAGTCGGGGATGCGCTGTCAGATACTATGCTGTGTGTTCCAATTTATATGCACTGTGTCCCCTGCAGGTTCAGAACCCTGGAGGGCCTGCCCTGGGGGGATCAGAGGGGTGTGAAGGGAGAGATGGGGGCAGGGGATCAAGAGGTAGAGGCTCCCAGTTATAAAAGAAGTAAGCCATGGGGACGTGTGTTGTGAATCTGAAAGTTGCGGAGAGGGTAGATCTTAAAATTTCTTATCGTAAGAAACAAAGTTTCTGCCGTGCGTGGTAATGAGCGTTGACTAGATGTCTTGTGGTGACCGTTTCACAAAACAAAACAAAAAACCAAAAAACAAACCCCCAACAACCACCGTGAAATGAGAGGGCCAACAGGGGCATCTCGAGTAAAGATTGTTCTAGCACACTGTCGAATTTACTCATCTGCTACGATTATTTTGTGTTTCCCCTGCTGGCTGTAAGCTCACCAGGATGCAGACCTTTGTTTTGTGAGCCCTGGGGTTGTGAACGGTGCTTGTTAGAGGTCACGTTCACTGCCCGCTGACTGCCCGCCGTGGGAGCGGGTGCTTCGGAGGGCTCCGCTGGCAGTGCTCGCCCGTTCGTACTCACAGACCCCGCGTCTCACTTAGAGGTGCCAGGCACTGCGCCAGGCTTGTTCACCAGTCCTCCGACGGAGGTGCTGGTATCCTCATGCTAATTGTGCAGGTGAGGAAACGGAGGCCAAGAGGAGGAGTCACCTACCTAAAGGTCACCCAGCCAGTAAGTGTGGAAACAGCGACTGTACCCCAGGAGGTCTGCCTCTGGCACACCCTTCTCCGCTCTAACTCTTTTCACCTTCCCAGGGACTTGGGTCCAAGGTGTTTGATCAGCGTCAAAGGTGCAGTCTGTGGTGTGAAATGGGGTGCAGTGAGCTGGCCAAGGCCTTCCCGACCCTTCCTACCCAGCACATTACCTTCAAAGTTTATTTCTGCCCAACTGAGTGATTGGCAGCTCTCATTGCTGAGCTCTTATTGTTAGTCAAGGATGCACATGAACTTTCATCTTTTAGATGAAAATATAAGACACAAAAAGCAAACAACATGCAGAGGGCAGTGTCCCCAGGGGACGGGGGCGTGCCCTGGGGAGTCAGGACGGCTGCTGTTTCCACGTGACGGGTTGAGAAAATGGGGAAATGGGACGGAGAGGCACTCTGGGCAGAGGGACCAGCATAAGCAAAGATGTCACAGGCCAGCTAAGAAGACTTCTTGTTAGCTGCTTTCAGGGTCCCTCAGAGCCAGCATCCTTCCTCTCATGGGCCCACAGATCTGCCATTGAGACCCCCTGTGTGGCCCTTTCGGCAGTTTAAGGAGCAGTCCAGTACGTGGGTCACGAGGCCCTGGGTTGTGGCTTCCACACCTATCCTGGGCTCACTGACCCTCAGCCTCCGTGTTTTCATCTGTAAAACGGAAGCCACAGACCTGCCTCAGTTGTTTGCTGGAAGGATCCAAGGCAGTCATGTCCGTGGAGCTCCTAGCATCAGCTGACCCCACGACTCCTCCGTACCGTGCTGCTGTCACCCACGCTCGTCGTCTCACTGCTGGGAGGTGAGGACGGCCACAGTCCCCTGGACGCTCGGGGGCTCGGGAATTGGAGTCCTCCCACGTGCACTAGCTCGTTGCAACATCACAACCGCCCGCCTGACCTGGCCTGGGAAAGGCATCTTGTCTCTTCCTTCCCCAAGCGATACGGCAATTCGGATGCGTGACTGCCCGCAGAAGGGACAGCAACGGCCACCTCGGAGAGAGACGGAGGTGTGTCGGGGCTGGTAGGAGAAGGCTGGGTCCTTCCCAGGACCAGCTGGCAGGGCCCCTCCCCACGGCACAGCCCTCCTCTTGAGGTACCAGGAGTTGGGGTGACTTCTTGGAACCGCTGGCCCTAGATGGTGGGGATCTAGGGCTCCCACAGGCACCTGGCCGTCCCTGGGGATGCCCACAATCTGAGAAACTCACTTCTCAGGGGCACGTGTAAGTCATTTTTTGTGAGAAGCAAGTTCCACAGCGTTTTGCAGAAATCTTGCTTTAGATTTGCATACATGAATGCAAATGCTTTAATTACCTAAACTCTAATTAAGCTTGTCTTTTGCAAAATAACACAGGATATTAGCTTATTTTGTATTATACTTGGCTCGACTCTTTTGTTTTTGTGTACTGCATGATCTTGCGCGCAGCGCTATCCTTTCAGACATGTCTCCCACCCGCGACGTGCCACCCACCCGCAACGTGCCAGCATGGGCTTCCAAGAGCAGAAGGCCCTGAGCCCCCACCCGCCTGGTTCAGGCCCGGCTCTGCCGCTTACTGGCTGTGTGACCCTGGACAGGTTAACCATCTTCTGCCTCAGTTTCCCTATCTGTGAAATAGGTATTAGAATGGTACCTATCTCATAAGGTTTTTATGAAAATTAAGTGAGATGATATGAGCAAAGTGTCTAGAACAGTACCTACACGGCAAGCACGCAGTCCAGGGCGGCCCCCCAGGCGCACTGGGTACTCGGCCAGGAGCCGGGGGGTACACCTGCCGTAGACAATGCCCCTGAACTTGCAGAGCTCGCTGTCCTGTGCTAAAGCCAGAGCACTGGCGAGTGCTCAGCAACAAGAGTGAGAGACACAATGCGAAGGGGGGCAAGGCGTTCGGGGTTCTCATGGGCCTCTGTAGGCCCTGCTTTTGTTTTCCCGCTTTATGAACGCAGACGGATTCGTTTAGCGTCCTGGATCCTCAGGGTTGCAAAGCGCTTTCAAAGGCCACTTGTGTATTTTGTGACCCAGGTAAAAGCTTCCTTCAGATGTCACCATAATCACGTCTGCTTCCTTCTGCTCCGTCACCGTAGCAAAAGCTGCTGTCCCCCCGTTCTTGGACTCCCCCCGGGGGTGGCTTGCTTTCAGGAATGCCCTATATGACACCCAGAGCCCATCTGGGGCAGGGGCTCTCAGTGCCCATCTTTAGAAACGGAGCCGCTCCGTCCATCTGTGACCATGACATTCTGATCCTTGGGCCTGGGCTTGGCGCCCTGACCATCTTCAGGCCTCTGGTCACCTGAGCTGTTGTGAAAAGCAGGGACCAGAACTGAGGGCCAGGAGGGTAATGGTCACCTCCTGCCTCCAGTGTTCGCAGCCTGTCACCTGGGGAGCATCTGTGTCAGGGTCCCATGGGGTTCACTGAGCACCGTGAGTATCTGTTCTCTTACTCTTGAGCCCTGTGGTACCCAGAGAATCTAACAGCAGACGTTAGGGGTGGTAGTCAGAGAAAGCTCCTCCAGTGCTCCTGGTCTCACAGAATTTCACGCTGGTATCTGGCTTCACCTTTGCTACAGTAAAACCAGCACTGAGACAGTAAGGGTTATATCATCTCACATCAAACCTTTGTGTTTATCATTAAAAATATGGCAACATCATTGCAGTTATAAACAGTTACCAAGGAAACCAGTTTATCATAATTAGCTATTATTCCCTCTTCTCTCTCTCTCTCCGTCTCTCTCTCTCTCTCTCTGTCTCTCCGCCTCTCTCTCTCTCTCTCTCTCTCTCTTTCTCTCTCTCCCCCCTTCCACCTGAGCTTTCTTTGGGCTGAATGGTAGGATAAGCTGTTATCAGCCCGGGCTCAGTGGCTAATTGGGCCCTAATATTGATTCATAGAATTACATCACTCTTTCCCAAAACCATGCTGTAGTGCATTGTCTGTGCTAATTACGAATAGAGACAGTGAGGAGACAATTGGTTTATTCTATATGTTTTAAGTAGTTGTAACAGCTGTTCGTGGGGCAGGAGTATATCAAAACCCAACAGACAGAAGAGAAAAACTTGTGGTCTATGAAGACTGTGGCTCCTTGCATGAGAAAACGGTTGTGAAAGGGACTGATTCCTGGATGGGGTTTCTTGGACCTGCATGTTTTTTCTTATTTTTGTTGTCGATTACAATGTAGTTCATTCCATTAGCTGTTATTGATTCTCCACACTGATGTCCTAGAGCAGGGCTTGGCAAATGTTTTCTGTGAAGGACCAGGCAATAAATAGTTTAGGTTTTGCAAGTCATATGCCTCCTCTCTCGACTTCATAGTGGGAAAACAGCCATACACAATATAGAATGGAGAGGCCAGGCCGTGTTCCAATAAAACTTTATTTGTATCAGCAAGTGGTGGGCTGGATTCAGTCCACTGTTTGTAGTTTGCTGACACCTGACTGGAGTCTCAATCCCTAAGGTAGGCAATGAACTTGTAGTTGGGCCTCTTAGAGCGAGGACAATGCCTGGGGAAGGCCAGACACGTCACCAGGAGCCAGTGAGCTCCTACTCAGCTGTCCTCTGTGCAGGTTTCTCCCCGCTTGTCAATCTCTTACCAAGCGGGGAGGTCCCTCAGGGTGAGCCCCTCCCCACAGAGGGGTGGAATAAAAATCAAGTGACCTGGAGTGAGCCCTGACTTGGATGCTTCCCTGGATGACATCTTCTCATGTGTACGTCACTCTACCTACTCCCAAGAGTTGGAGGAGTCAACAGGAGCAATGAATGGGACAGGGCTCGGTCAATGGTAAGCCCCCAACCCATATAACCACATGAGGTGTTGGGACATTGCTTTAGAGCAGATGTCACAGATCGGATGGAAATGAGCAAATATGTGGGTTTCAATCCAGCTGCCACTTGAGCCTTGGGGCTACCCTGCACTGCACTTCTGGGAAACTGTTCAGCTGGGATTTGATCCCTACAGTGGCTGAGTTCAAGACCTTCCTAGATAGCCTGCTCCATCTAGAGATGGTTCTGGTTGTCAGACATTTCTTGCTGATGTTGAGCCCTAATCTGTCTTTCTCGGTCTTCTGCCCATAGGTTCTGGTTCTGTGCCTTCACATTTTTCAGAATGAGAGTCACCTCTTTCCCTTGACCGCTGTTTGAGTATTTGAAGATGGAGGTCATGGTCCCCAAGTTGTCTCATCACCAGGCTAAACACCCTCAATTCCTTGAACTGTTTCTGTATGATGTGGGTTTGAAGCTTCTCACTGCTCAGGTTGCTCTCCTCTGCACAAACTTGGGTTCCCCACACTCCTGTTGGTGAACCCCACTGGACACAACATTCCATATACGCGCTAATTAGTACACAGTAGAGTAGCATTATCATATCTTTGTTCTAATTTAATGCTTCGGTTAATGCAACCTAAAATCACATGTGACCACTTAGCAATGTTGGTTGTTATTGAGTTGAAGTGGAGTAAGACCTTTAAGTCTTTTCCCCACATATTTACTAAGTCATGGGTACCCCATCCTGACTAGTACAGAGTAAGGTTTACCTGGATTTCTAATAAAATTGTTTTGGCTGGATTTGGCTCCTTTCTACACAAGGTCAAAGTCCTTTTGAACTGTGACTATGTGTTTTTCAGTTTGGGTAGCATGTTTCTATGACTGTGAAGTCAAGCACATGCCATCGCATAGCTTACCGTGTGTCCTGTCGTAGTTACAGACATAGCCTCCAAATCACTAGCCCTCAGTTGTCACTGGCCTGTGAAAGATAAGGAGCTCACTCTAGAATGTAAATAGAAGCATTGCAGCGAGGACGTCTCAGCTGAACCAAAGCCGTCACAGAGTTGATTTGCAGACAGGCGGTCGTCTTCAGACCACACTTTCACTAATGTGTCTCTAAATGACACTCTAAGATCTTGATTGGAACCCTAGAAGCTGGTTTAAGGAGGGTAGATGGGAAGAAAAAACATCTTCAAAAAGAATAAAGAGGATCATGGTGATTAGAGGAAATTATCCTTCAGAGTTAGGGTCTAAGTTAGGGTCCTAATGGAAAACCTCTTCAGTTTGCATTTCGGTGATGATTCCATGCACACTTATTCCCTCCTTAATCTGTGAGACGCATGTGCTAAGCACTGGGGTTTACAAATTTAAATAAGATATGGCCTGAGCTGCAGTTGGGGAGCCTTAAATGCAAACAAATTGTGGCATGCGCTCCTAGTGGCCTCATCCAGTATCATTCCCTCCTTTGGTCTTAGTAACAGAATCCTGGTTTTTTAAATTCATGGTTGCAATGTCCTCAGATAAAAGACCACATATCCCAGCATCCCTTACAGTTAGACTTGATCATGTGATTTCCAGCAATCATCTTGTATCGGGATGGAGGCCTTAAGGATGGGCGTGTCATGCTATAGGAATGTTGGGGCAGAAAGACAGAGGAAACCTAGGTCTCTGGTGACTTTGGGGAGCCTCCAGCCCACGTAAATGTGGACTTGAGAGAATAAGCCCTTGTGGGTTCTAGCTTCGATTACATGCAGCTGAACCTTACCCTGAGCGATCGAGAATTTGATACTTGGAAGGTGGCTGAAATAGGATTTAAAGTGCTTTATTGAGGGAGTGGAGGAGGTGCCAAGGCAAATATTTAGAATTCAGAGATTTTGCAAACCGGAAAGCTGGTGGCCCTAGTTCTGCATCGGTACAGCGCTGGGTTGGTTTCATTGCCTGCTGTCACTGGGAAAGCAAGCCATGAGTTCACTGAAGCTCTTGCAGTAGAGAAATGGCAGGAACAATTCGGGGTGTTGGTTTAGCAAGTCTTGCAAAAGAGAGCTAGCCGGGCTGAGGGCAGATAGGAAGGACAGTGAGGAGGTGCTCTCACCCTGAGGCCTGCAGTCTAAGTGTTGAGGATCCTGTCATTTGCAACTTGGCTGGCTTCTCACGGTGGCTCCCAAACCAACACGTCAGCAGGGAAGGAGGTTGGTGCCCACCACAGCCAACGCGGGCTCCAGGGTGCAGCGTTCTGCAGTGCGGACTGCCTGCCTCAGAACCGGTTCGTGCCAGAGATTAAACCCATGTCATTAAGCTTCCGAGATTCTGGCTTTTCAGTTCATGCTGTAGAACTTCATCTTATTGATACCCAGTGAACGTCTTCCTTGGCCGTGCAGAGGACTCGTACATGGTCTCCTGGGCACGGAGAGTGGCATGATAAGGCCCGGTCTGAGTGGGTTCAGGGAGCTAAGGACAGGCAGCCTTCAGGTGGCACAGGTGACAGGGCATGAGCAAGCCCCCCTGGCCCACACCTTCCTGCACCGTGGCTTGTTGGGTGCCTGACGTTCTACCATTACACCTGTATTCCTTTCACTTTTTGAAGGCATTTCAAATATTGAAAGTCTCTTCTGCATGACTTTCAAATACTCGGAGTAAGGGATGGACACACGAATGCTCCAGCTCCTGACAGCCGCTGAAGACCGGCCTGGTGGGTCAGGCTCTGGTCAGCGAGGTAGAGATGTCTGGGAGGGGCGAGGGCACCCACAGGGAGCAGGAAAGGTGTCCCAGAGAAACGTGGCCACGCTCAAGGCTCTGCTCAAGGCTGGTGCCTTCTGCAATACCAGGGTCCTGGGATGTGTTTTTCAGTCAAGCTCGTTCTCCAAGGCTGAGCCTATGCCGCATCAGTGAGGTGGAATTTGATCTGTGTAGACAGCTGATCCGGACATTTTTGGCCCGGATTATTTGTTTGGCTGTCTCCACTGATCGAATTAACTGGGTAATTGCCAGATCTCTTCTCAGCTGTGCTCCCTTAGGCAACTGGTGCAGACAGGAGGCTGGGGTGGGCCTCGGAGGACAAGCCAGGTTAGAGAATTAGCGTGGGCTTGCTATCTGGTCCGGGGTGGGGGTGTGGGGGTATGGAGCCAGCTGTTTAATCGGGGGGAAGAGGTGAGGGCCTGGGTGGATGATAGGTGGGCCTCATCTCTCCCGGTTTCATAAGCAAGAAGATAAGACAGTGGTGCAGCTTGCATTTCCCCAGGTAACCCTGCAGACCAGTGGATAAGGAGGTGCCTAATTAGAATTAGGGAGCTGTCCTGATACTGCACTGACTCACTTGGGTGTGCGGGTGAGGGTATTTGCAGGGTCTTAGCTCTAAGCAATTGTGGTGAGGGGGGATTGATTTCTTAAACTCTGGGGCTGAGAAGAGCTTAATAGAGGCTGTGAGAAAGAGGCCATTTTTGGGGTGGTCAGAACTGCAGGCTGTTGCTTGTGCCATGGGCACACTCTGGACCTTGACAGTTTCTCTGATTTGTTTTGAGTGTGCCCTGTCTCCTCAACCAGGATGCATCTTTTCTAAGAGCATGGTCCTTTACTGGTCTCCTTAGTACCTAGAAGAATCCAGCACGCAATCAGAGAGCTGGCTGATGTACTGCTGAATTCCTAAGATTGATTGAGCACCTATTATGTGCTTGTACTCTCTGGGGAGAAAGAAGACGATTCAAGGCTAATCTATGAGAAGCCCCCCAGGTTTCACAGGGAGACACATGATCACAGAGCAGGATAGGATGAGAGAAGACAGTTTTGCATAGAAGTGCTGTGGGTGTGTAGAACGGTGTCAGGAGCTGGAACCCCGAGAGAGGGGAGGGGTCATCCGCCTCTTGAAACAGAGGAGAAAACGGAGGGTTAGAGAGATTCAGTGCTTTGCTCAAGATGGTGCCACCAGCGAGAGCCAGAGCTGGGCTGATACTGCGGTTTCCTGCCTTGCTGTGTGTCCCCGGCCCGGCCCTCTTTTGATGGGCTGCATCTTGGCCTGCAGAGCAGGGACAGGGGCATCCGGTGGCAAGGGAGGCTGAGATCTCACACTGGTGCCCTGAGCCCGAGGCAGCCTGCACGGGGGCTTCTAAGTGGGCTGACCAGATGTACTGTTTTAAATGGGATGGAAAACCACGGTCCTGTCCCCTTTCAAATGGGACATCTGGTCAGCCTTGTCTCACTGGGCTACATTCAAGGTGTCAGCAGGCTGAGCATGCGTCCCATTTGAAACGGGACAGGACCTTTGCTATCTGTGTCATTTAAAACGGATGCCTGGTCAGCCTGTTTCTAAGGTTCAGACAGTGTTGTTATCGTAAACCAAACTGATATTTAACAATCGGGGTATTTCAGGTACCGATTCAGATCTCTGGCCTCACTTTAAAAAATGAGAATGTCTGCATAACCCTCCTGTGTCACCAGTTTCTTGTTGCCCAGCGGTGGCTGCTGGCCCTGAAACAGGCCACGGCTTTCCATCAGCTGTGCTGCGTGTCCCTCCTCCCTGCCCGGCTGCCCCCCTCAGGCCTCCGAGGTTGGGAGCCTGGCGTCGAGGGACCGGAGTGCGGACCCTTCCCCTGGACGGTCCTGATGAGCATCTTCCAGCAGTCAGAGCCCGGGCCCGGGAGGCAGGGGTCCCGGGCTGCTGAGTCGTCCCCCTCTGCCATGCTGGGGAGATCGCTTTTCCTCTTTCTACCTGCCAAGTGCGGAGAGCAGGGGGGTGTCTGCCTTCAGCCCCACACTCCTTGGGCCCAGGCCTCTAGCCTGCCTTCAAACAGGACACGGGAAGTGGAGGTGAGATGTATAGGCCTAGCTTCTGGCCAGGTGACCAAGTGTTGCCTTCAGAGCCCCTGGAAAACCACCGGCCAGGTGGGGAGATGTGGTGCAGGAGGCTCCCGGAGGCCTTGGTCCCCGCGCACGAGCACGTGGCCCGGCCGCAGGAGTGGCTGGGGGGGCTGCCCGTCGAGTCCAGCTCTGCGGCGTGCGCGGTCAGCAGCCAGTGCCCTCGAACCCTTTCTGTTGGATGCCATCTCTCGGGAACTTCGGCTCTGTCATTCCAAATAGTTTGGGAACTTCAGATGGAGCCAAGTGTCAGAGCTGTTTATTTGGTCTGTAGGCGTTTTTGTTTTTAAAATTCACGACAAGTTCCTTGCAACATGTTTTATTATATTTTCACCACCTGTTCTACCTTGGGGGTGGTTTTAAAATCTGGAGCGATCTATCTATCTGTCGTTTTTTCAGTTTCCTTATTTGCCATTTATATGTGTCTTGCAAACACACACACACTTACACACAGGCACACACACACACACACGCACGCACAATGTAAATTTAAATATGAGATGGAATGTATTTATATACCCCTCTTCCCTGGTGCTTTCATTGGCTTTCAACTGTGGTTGTAATATTGAAGGTGTATGTTTTGCCAGGCTAATTATGGAGTTTTAAATGGTACATTTGTAAAACAAATACATACTCGGAAAACCCTTGGCCGGCGTAAAGTGCTGTCTCCTTGAACATCAATCGCCGAACAATGTATCACAGTATTTAATCGTCTAAGGAAAAAAGCCTTTGAAAGCTTTCGAACTTCTTCCGGCTTCCACTGAAGTGGAGAAGGAGTAGCAGGGTGCCCATTGTCACAGATGGAAGTGACATCTCAACAGAAGTAGCTGGAGGACCAGTGGTGGAGGTGTGCGCGGGGGGAGCCCATCCTCAAACTCCTAACATCCATGTAATTATTTGCAATATTTCTTTCCGTCAACCAGGACAAGGGACCAAGACGGGTTTGTAGCCTTTCTATTTCTTTTCTCTGCAAATACAAGTGCCATGCATTCAGGTTTAATGATGGTCTCATTTGAGTCCCTGGATCCAACTGGGCCTGGGCCTGAGCTTTTAAGTTACATGAACCAACAAAATATCTTTAGACTTCTACTTGAAACTAAAGAAGAAAAGAAATCCCCAAGCCAAAAAACAACCTATGCTATCAGTGAGAAGCTTTTAACATACTATGTATTTAAATTTGACATAACAATGTCAGGTGGTATTATCATCCCAATTTTGTTTAGAACTAGATGGAAAAAAAACCTCAGATATTTCTGTGGAATACCCTATTGCTTACCAAAGCAGGTCAACAGGTATATAAGAGTCAAAGGAAATCGGGGTTCTTTTAGAGGAAATCTGAAAGTAGTCTACTGGAGTTTCCATAATATCATCGGAAAAGATGGATTAGGGTTCCTAACATGGTGCCTTATGCTGACTCTTTGGCTGAGATTTTCAAGAAGGATTTGTCTGTGGCATTGAGACACTGACTCTGTCGTTATTGCCATGGAAACCAAAGCTTCCTCAAGGGCATTCAGAAAGCCCTCCACGTTCTCTGTAGGCCCCCACACTTCCCGTTCCACAGGCAGGGGATCTGTCCTGTTGAGTGACCAGTGATATGGGGCACGAGTAGAGTGATGTGCGTAAGTTGCATAATTCACGCAAGTGCAATTTGCAGAATAATGTTCTGGAATGCATGTAAAGCCGTGGTCCTGTAATGGATAAGACCATGGACTTTGCTGTCATGTAAACCTAACTTAAGCAAGTTGTTTGACCTCTGTCAGCATCAATTTCTGCATCTGTAAGTGGGAACACTGTGATTGATAGCATATGCTCAATGAATGGTCGCTAGTCTTATTATTTCCCAAAGTCTGATCAAGTAAATTTGGGGTTCACTGCGTGCTAAAAATAATGTTCATTAGTGTATTATAGACCTGGAGGAGTTCACTAATGTGGCAAAACGATTGCTTCGATTTACCCCAGTGTTTTCACACTGACTGTAGCAAATACTTTTCCCCTCTGCTGTTTTCCTGCAGAAATTGGGGGCCCCACGGAACACACTTTGAGAAACCCCAGGGGTAAGTTAACCTACAATCAGCGAGGGGGATTCCTTAGGCCACCACTAGGGGGTGTGCCAGTCAAGTTTTCTGATTCTCAGTCAGAAAGAGGGGTTTCCTCTGGGCCCCTGAAGGACAGAGCTTTGAAGTCTTTGCTGGGGAGGGGGAGGGACCAGCGCAGCGGTGGTCTAGGGGAGGAAGGGCAGCAAAGAGAAGGGGTCACGCCGTGTGGAAAGGTGGGAGAAGATTTCCTGCCCTTCCTCCCTGTTAAGACACGCCATGGCTGACCTTTGGATAATGGATCACTGGGGACTCTGGAGTGGCCGAAATGGGAGACGTGACTTGGAGGCCAAGCCAAGGCAGGGGTGGGGACAGCGAGGGTGGGTCCAGAGCAGAGCACCCAGGGCTCCAGGAGGGGCCGTTTTCCAGGACATGGCGTTCCTGGGTCTACTGTGAAGATTCTGAACGTCTGTATACACATATATATGCTCATTCTATATAGATTATATAGGTATGTGTGTATCTATTTATATACATGTACGTAGTCTCCATATTAGACGCAGAATGTATTTCGTAAGTACATATTTTCTGTTAACCAAGTTTCCCCTTCACCTTGTACAAAGTATGATGTCTGTGTGCAAGTGATGAGAGTGAACTAGAGTGAACGTGAATTGAATGAAGTATGTTGGAAGTGACTTAGAGTGGTGGGTTTGCAGGAGGACCCCGAACATCAGATGATACAAGTGTTCATAGTAAAAACCACGGGAGGTTCAGAAAGGCAGAAAGAAATCCGCTGCAATCAGACACCCTCCCCATAACCTCGTGAGCTCCGTAGGGGGTGTGTAAGTGATTGGGTATTTGAGGGAGCACACGTCGGTTAGGGCGCTTTGAGGCACAAAGGCAGGAATCCAGTTCAAAGGGCTTAGGTAAAAACGGGGGCTTGATTAGAAGGATCTGGGCTTGTCCGTCTCATGGAGAAATGTGGCCGGGCCTCCGGAACCAGAAGAACAGGGACCCACGTGCTGGCAGGACACCCTCTTCCTCTGACTCTTGTTTCTTCGTCTATGCATTGGCCTCCTGCACCTCTTCTCTCTGTGGGTCTGTGGCCGGGACCTCTGGCTCCCAGGGCAGGACACGGGGCCCATGTCTGCCATGCCTGTGCACTCTGTGCGATGGCTTCTGCTGCCGGAGAGACAGATTCCTTCGGTTCCCGTTGCAGAATTACTGGGGAAGGAGAGGATTGTCCTGGATGGGGTCAGCTGTCCCCCCCTGGGCCAGTCAACTGTGGCCAGGAGCCAGCCATCCTGTGTGAAATGGCTCCTCTGTGCAACCGAGTGTGGATGCGTGCATGTGTGTGCATGTGTGTACTCTTTCCCAAAGTCAAAAATGGTGGTGGGAGTTGAGGGTTGAGCTGTGGGGAGGTGAGTGGGTAGGAAGACAGCGCTGGTGGTCCCCTGGGGTCTCAGGGCTGCCTTGGTCCTGCCTGTCACCCTCCTGGAACCAGGTCTAGGTGAAGCAGGCTGCCTGTGAATAAACCCTTCCACCTAGAAACCCAAGAGGTCGGCAGCCCTGAAGTCAGGCTCACTCCCGCCGCGCTGGGTGAGCTGATGCAGGAGAATCCACGAATGGGGACATTCGGGGACCTGAGCGAAGGCTGGCTTCTCAGTCTCTGTGGAATTCATGACCACCCTGCCTTAGGGAGCAAACAAGCATCACCCAGCCGTTGACCTGCCACGTCTCCTTCGGGCCGGGCGGTCTCGGAACGTTCTCCCAGGCTGGAGTTTTGCTCAGGTTGAAAGACAGTTGTAAAGGCCCTTAGTGGAGGGATGACATTTCCTGGATGTGGTATCATTGGGGGTTGTCTCGTGGAGAGCAAAGACTCCCTAAATGTGGTAGCCTTAGGGGGAGCGTTTAGACCATTGAAGGGGGTGCCATGGAACGCCACTAGAAAGGGAAGGAAACTCAGTGACGTCCTACGGTGTGCCAGACACCGTGTTGGGCACTTCCTTTGGAGGGGTTACCCTCGCCGCCACTCCCCATGAGGGGACACGGAGAGCTGCTCTATTATTTCAGGTGATCCCTGTTTTGGAGGGAAGGTTCAGAATGTCCCCTGCCATTGTTTTCCCGCATTTCTAACCCTTTCTATTTGTGGAATACTATGGTTTTTTTATTAGCTATTCCAGTTCCTTCTGTCCTGGAGTGGCTCCAACTGATGTTTTATCACTCTTATTTGTTTTGAATAATAATAAGTGCATAGTAATACTAAATGCCGTGACTCTAGGAGGTGGAGTGTTTCTCAAGCTAAGGCTGTATTTAATTTTGTTTTGGAAACTGTTGAAATCATTCAGTGCACGAGGGCCAAGAGGCACTAGAGTTCTGATTGGGGATGGGGGTAGGGAAATAGGAAATAAAAATATTCTTGCTTTGTTTGGGAGCAAGGGAGTCTCATACCTCCTAATCAGGTATGAGGTCACACCTCTAAGCTTGAGAGCAAATCTCGAATGTAGAGGAAAACCCCATTTATTTGGAGGTGCTACTGAAGATCAGAATTTAATGACATTGAGCTGCACTTTTGCGTGATCTAGGGAAGAAGTGTCTGATAAGCAAGACAGTAGGAGCCACGCTTATTCCCATCAAGTAGTGACGTTCACAGCTGCTGTGAGGGCAGCTGTGCCTGGGGCCTCTGGCTGCTTAACTGACGGGGTTGCTACCCGGGGTTAACGGAGGTGCTGAGTTTCTCCTCACTGAGATGCCCCTCTGAGTAAGTAAAACTCTAGCTACTAAAAGGACCAGAGTTCTCTCCATTCACGGGCTTTGTTCAAGGAATTATGGTGCATGGCTTACCCTTTCTAGTCTCAGTTTCCTCAGTGCTGAAGTAGGGGTAATAAGGGGTCCTCCTTAAGAAGGGACTGTTGGGAGGATTAATTGAGCTAATTGATATAAATTGGTTGGACAGTGACTGGCATGACGCAAGTAATCTATAAATGCTATTTATTTATATATACGAGGGCTGTCCGGAAAAAATTCAGCCGTAAATGCCTCTGTTTTTCCTATCACACAGCTGGATACTTCCCGGACAGCCCTCGTCTGCATCGTGTATATGTGCGTATATATTTAGGTGATGGGCAGGCGCATAGCAGCTGCCTGCTGAGTTGTGTTGATGTTTTCTCTGTATCGATATAACACGAACTTGTGTTTCCCGAGCCGACAGCAGTGGCCATGAGGAGAGGCATTTGGAGGCCTGTTGCGAAAGGAAATGGGAAACCGGCCTTTATTGACCCCCAGCTATGTAGCAGGGACGGTCCCACCATTATTTTACAAATACTAAATGACTTTTTAATACTAAATGGACGGGCAATGATAAAGCACAGAATGTTGTGTCCAGGAGGCGCGGACGTAGCCAGGCGAGTGTGCGGGTACGCGGGAGCCTGCCCGCCCGACGTGCCCGGCCTCCCAGGCCGCGCGGCGCTCACGTGTGCTCTGGACGGGCCGTGGCCGTGCCAGTGATTTACGCTGGACTCCGAGGGGCCCGGCGGTTTCAGGCCAAGCTCTTCTAGACAAGGTGGCCCTTTCAAGAGAGGGCTGAGGGGGAGACAGACCCGTCATCAGTCCCAAGGGAGAAGAGTGCCCTGGTTCTTAGCAAAGGTCAGGATGTTCCATGACCTTTGGGCTCAAATGACCTTCCTGGGCCCTACCTTCATTCACTCTGAAATGGGGATGATGACATCCACCTTGCAGGATTGTTAAAGGGTTAGAAATAATACCTAAAAGTCCACAACGTGGACATAAATACGTCCCCAACTGGTACAGATTGAATGGTGTCTGCACAAATACGTGTGTCCGAGTCCTACTCGGCAGCACCTGGGAATGTGACGTGGAGATGGGTTGTTGCAGATGTAATGAGTTGAGAAGAAGTCACGTTGGAATAGGGTGGGGCCCTAATCCTGCATGAACTGTATCCTGATAAAAAGGGGGACTTCCAACACGCAGACAAATACAAACATCGGGGGACAATGCCATCCAAAGGTGAAGGCAGCGACCAGCGTTTTGCTTGTACAAATCGGGGAATTGCAGAGATGCCCAGCACACCGCCGGACGCTGGGCCAGAAGGACCTGAGCGTGCTGACACCCGGACCACAGGCTTCTGGCCTCTGGGACCGGGAGACAGGCTGCAGGACTTGGTTACGGCAGCCCGAGCAAACTGACACACCGACCCACTGGGAGCCCCTCATCTCCCGGAAGATCACTGTGGTTCCTTCTTTGCGCCTGTCTCCTGGTGGCTTCCTTCGAGGCATCCGGCAGGCAACCAGAGCCACCACTCGGAGGGGCGCAGGAAGGCAGCGCACGGTGGGAGGGGTGACGGGTGCTGAGGCCCGGGCACGGAGCCGTGTCCCTGGGCATCCACAGGTCTCCGCCCCGGCCTGTCCTTCCGCCCCGGCCCCTCTTCTGCGCCTCCTCTGCCCACGGGCTCGCCTCACGCCCGCCCGTGCCAGGAGGCCCTAGAGAGGATGGCCCCTCCGTGTCCCCGCAGGCTCCCGGGTGGCTCGCTGGGAATGGTCATGACAACTGCCTCCCTTGGGAAGTGCTTCTGCAAAGTGCTTTCTGGGAAGAGTGGCGCAGGGCAGGGGGATACCCCAAGGGGGTTCCTGGGAAGGGGGCGGGGGGCGGGGTTTGGGCAAGCTGCGAATCACTGTCAAGAGTGAAGAGCAGGCAGCGAGGTGGGGGTGCTCTGATGTCTTCAGAGCTCTGTCATTCTCGGGGGGCGTGAGGCAGCAGGGACAGCCTCCGGGAGGGCTCGGGAAGCTTCCGGAGCCGCGGTGTCGCTCTTCGCTCCTTTCCCCTTCCGTCCTCGCCCCCTGTCCTCCTGGCATCACTCCGCTCTCCTCCTCAGCCCCGTGTTTCTGGGGCCAACCTTCTGTTGCCCCCACCGAGTCCTCCCTTGAATCTGGTCGGGTGCCCGACGTGTGATTTAGTGGTGCTGCGTGCCCTGAGCGCGGCAAGCAGGGGGGCGGCGGGAGGGGAGAAAATAAACCGTTTCATCTGCTGAAACGCACCTTAAGAGCGAACCCATCCACATAACGGAAGGTATCAGCTGGGTCCTGCCTACAGTTATGTCAAACAAAGTGTGCTGCAAAGTGCCAACTCTCCCTTTGTGCTGTGACACCGAGAGCTGCCAAAAGATATTAAAAAGCTTGCATGAACTAGGTGATGGCAGCTGTAACTATCTAAGTTATTGCCTGGCAGCTGCAAGGCTGCCTCACTGCTGCTGGCCGCCTTGGCGCTGGGCTCTGCGTCCGCGGGCCCGGCCTCCAGCGACCAGCACCGAGCCTGCGGGGGGTGAGTCGCCGCCCCAGGCCCCTTACGGAGGCAGGCGGGGAGCTCACGGCACACTCCGGGGCAGTTCCTAGGAGACTGGTGTTTCTCTTGGCCCAGCCCCAAGCCCGGTTTGGCGTGGGTCAGCTCGACTCCAAGGAACTCTCCACGGGCGAGGGTGCACACTGAGTGCAGCTTTGTGTGTGTGTGCGTGCGTGTGTGCGTGCGTGCATGTGTATGTGCGTGTATGCACGTGTATGTGCGTGCATGTATGTGCGTGTGCGTGCATCTGTGTGCGTGCATGCATGTGTGCATGCGTGTGTATGTGTGCATGTATGTGTGCGTACGTACATGTGTGTGTGTCTGTGCATGCGTGCGTGCATGTATGTGTGCGTGCATGTGTGCGTGTGAGAGAGTGTGTGCATGTGTGTGTGCATGCGTACGTGCATGTATGTGTGCGTGCATATGTGCATGTGTGCGTGCGTGCATGTATGTGTGTGTGTGCATGTATGTGTGTGTGTGTGCGTGTGTGTATGTGCATGTGGCTTTTTTCCCCTTTCCTGTTGGCGCCGAGTGAGCTAGAACGGTATCGCCAGCTCCGAGCCCTGCCAGTCCTACATCTGCTCCCTAAAACCTCCAGCAAATAAGAATACGGTGGGCTTGTTTAACCAACACGGACAATATACAATATACTTTGCAGCTTCTCTCCCCTGGGGTGGCCCAGGCTCGGAGATCGGGATGCTGGAGGCAAAGGGTGGAGAGATAAGGGACTAATGATCCCTGTGGGCTCCTGTCTCCGAAGCCTCCTTTTCTGGCACGTGGAGCTGGGGCATAAAACATATTTCATTGTCATGGGCTTCGGGGAAGGTGTCTGCATCCGAGCTGGGTTTTTTGTATTCTTCTGTTGAGTTTGGTCTTTTCAGCTGTCTGTTAAATAATTCATATGGCTCATGAAAGTAATATTTCTGGGATGTAGGGGGTTCCATTTTTCCAATTCCCTTTCACTCCATCTTTGCTTTTTTGTTGTTGTTTTTTTTTGAAGCGGTTGTGGGGAGAACTTGGCAGGCGTGGCCTGTGTGGTATAATAAAACCTTCTGTCTTTTCCTGTCCCCTCTCCAGCTCAGGCTGGGAGGGCAGGAGGGGTTGCTGACCTTCAGTGGGCCAAGTCAAGGTCAAGTCTGAGGACTGAGGTTGGTTTTCATCTCAGAGTTTAGCCGTCAAGAGGATCTAAAGGCAAAGGCGTTGCCGCGTGAGCCCTTTTCCTGGTGGGAGGGCGTCTCTTTTCAGTTTTCTCCCGAACGCTTGCCCGGTGCCTAGCCCGGCACTCTGCCCCTGGTGGGCTAGTCAACAAGTGTCCAGGGACATGCACTGAACTGAGGCCACTCGGGAGGAAGGCAGGACTCGGCCTCCTTAACCTCTGGGATGGTCAAGTCGATGGAATGGCCATTTTGTTTACCTTCACCTGTCAGGTTGGTGTTTAGGCTTTGTCATTGCAAAAGCATTAGCCTCTTTCTTTCGGGCCTGCAGCATCCCAGAGCTGGGGTGTGTTGGCCCCCACCTCCCGCACTGGATTGCGCTGGCCTATTCCTCTGTCACCCTCCACGGCACTGTGCGTTCCCTGAGCGCGGGGACCAGGTCGACTTTGTTCATTTGGATGAATGGCATCAAAAACAGTGTGGCACACAGAGCAGACGTTCTCTGAGTGTTTGTTGAATGAATGTAGGAATAGATCCATTTCTGTGAGTAAAACAAGTTTTTAGGATGTCATGGACAATCCGTGGTGAAGGGAGGTTTCTTCGACAGCTCCCATTCCACTACAAGCCCCCTGGCTCCTGGGAACTCTGTGCCCACATACTGGGGCCTGCGGGGGTCCCTTCTCTGAGTGTGGGCCTTCGGGAAGGCTCTAAGACTAGGGCTGTGGAGGGGGTGACTGCTGACCCACTGACCATGTGACCTGGGGCAAGGATTCCAGACCCTTATTGCTAAGTTCTATGCCCACCTCAAAAATGACTGGGCAGCGTCGTGGACCAAATGTGTTTCCCCTTCTCAAACGTGTATGTTGACGCCGTAGCTCCCAGCGTGGCCTTATTTGCAGACGGAGCCCCGAAGGACGTCATTAAGGCTAAATGGGGTCGTAAGGGTGGGGCCCTGATCCAGTAGGATTAGTGACACCAGCTTGCTCACTCTTCCTCTTTCTCCGCAGACGCTGAGGGAAGGCCATGTGCGTGCACTACGCAGAGGTGGCTGTCCCCAAGGCAGGAGGAGGGCTGTCCCCAGAAAGTGACTTGGCCGGAACCCTAATGTTGGACTTTGAGCAAATAACTGTGTGTTGCTGAAGGCAGTCTAGGGCGCTTCGTTACAGCAGCCTGAGCTGACGAATACACACATAGAAAGCTTAGCCCGTGGCAGAAAACGGTGAAGGTTAGAAGTTTCCTGAAGCATTTGTGGTCGAGGAGGTCAAGGACATGTGGCCGCGGTGGGGGTGGGGGGAGGCCGGTGCTTGGGAAGCTCCGCGTCTGTGCCGGGAGAGCCGGGTGCTTTGGGGTGCGTCTTGGAAGGCTTTGAGGAGGAGGTGGGGCTTGTGGGTCTGAGTGACGGCCAAGGGGCCGCTGGAGGCGGGGCAAAGGCCTTCCGGTCTGTGGTTCGGACAGAGGAAGAGGAAGGTGTCATTTGGAAAGGGCTGCCTGCGTGCCAGACCCGTGCTCGGCACGTCACACGTCACCCTGCTCAGCTCTCCCCACCCCCTACCCTCCCAGCACGTACCCCCCACCCCACCCCCGCTGGCCTGCAGTCAAGGAAAGAAAGGGGAGCACTTGCAGGTGCGTGTGTGTCCTCCCTCGGTAATCGCATGAGGGGCCTTGTGACATTAGCCCACGCTACGGACAGGGCCCACGGAGCAGAGCACCATGCAGTGACTTGCTTAGGGTCCCACGGTTAGGGGCGCTGGTGCAGGGGTTAAAGCCAGGCACCCACTTCTGAGGCCCTGTGCTAAGTCCCGGGCTTCACCGCTGGCCCAGGCTTTGTGCTTCCTCGGGGCTGAGGGGCAGGCCTGACCCCGCGTGGGCAGGACTGAGGTTTCAACTGGGTTCTACCCGGGGTCCCACTACGCGACACTGCCCGGTAGACTGGGGCGTCGTCCCCAGGTAGTGGGGGTCTGCTGCAATGGCAGCAGCCAGACTGAAAGTAGGCCAGGGAGATGACAAGTGACTTGACACGGAGAGAGACAGTGTCTGGGCCCTGTGTGTGGGGGTGGGGGGGCAGGAAAACAGCTGGGGTGTGTGTGCGAGGACGTGGTGGTGGGTTAATCTGCACAACAGCCCTAGGAAGTAGGGGCACAGAGAGGCTAAGGAACTTGCCCCAGGCCACACAGCTCCTAAGTGGGAAAGCCAGGATTTGAACTCGGGTGATCTGGCTCCTGTACCCGTCCTCCTAGCTGCCCCGCCATGCTGTTTGCAATGGAGATCGGATGATGCTGTTTGATTACTTTGACCTGGTGAAGGACTTCATAAGGAGAACAAAGGTGACAGAGAGAAAGTATTGCATCTCTCCTCAGTGCTGAGGACTTAGAGAGAGAGAGAGAGAGAGAGAGAGAGAGAGAGAGAGGAGATTTGTAGAATGCATGTGTCCCTGTGTCCGGGAAAGCTGGTGGCATTACAGGCCTGGTGGCTGCCTTGGGGACTCTTCTCCTTGGCTCAGTCCCGACGACAGCAGAGCGCGCAGGACAGGTGCGCTCAGGTGATGCCCTGGGTGTCCCCAGGGGCCCCTCCTTCACTTCCTCACATGCTGCCCCGTGAGGTGCGTGGGGCCAGTGTCACCCCACGGCCCTGGAGAGGCACCGACCTCAGCTGGAGGCTTCCAGAAACCGTGGTTCAGGGCAGAGGCTGCTGGGAGGGGACCCAGACAGCCCCCCCCCCCCCTCCAGCCGTCCAACCGTGGGCAAGTTGGTGGTCCCTCTGCATCTCCGTGTCCTCATCCTGACATCTTCTGTGCAAAGGACCTGGGAATCCAACACAACCAAGCTGGACACAGTCTCTGCCCACAAAGAGTTAAACAGGTCTGAGGGGGGTCTGGGATGAGGTTGAGTGGGGTACCCCAGACAGCTCTGCTGACGGGAGTTATCGGCAGCGTCCAGCAGGAGCTTGCACCCAGGACTAGCGTTTGAGGGACTTGCAGAGCATTTCCTGTCTCGGTATTGGTACACACACTGCAAGTCGTACTAATGGCAAAGCCCACGGGTGCCAGTTTTCCGTTCGTATCACAGTTGTCCGGCTCCCAGTGAGGGCAGGTGGACACTCCGCGGTGTAAACTGCCGTCGGCCAGTTTCTAGCTCTGGCTGACCTACTCCCACCATGTCAGTTTTCTCAAGTCACCTCAACAAACAGTGTCCCTGGTGAACCTGCTGCGTGCCAGGCCCCGTGCTAGGTCTGGGAGCTGAAAGCCGAGTCAGACCCGATGAGTCCAGCCCGATTCGGTTTGTAGAACTTCTAGCGTTTTCCTGCCAAGTTGAGCATAAATTGGTTTCTGTATACCTGGGAGCAAATGTACCCAGAGAGTTTACTTTTTAGAGGACCTCCTGCACTCAGTGTGTGCCTTTCGGCATGTGGGGTGTCCTTAGAGTGAGGCACACCTGAACTCATGTCGCTGCGGCGAACCAAATGGGGAAGCCAATGACAGATGTCTAGAACTCAAGGGACCCGGCGACGGTCCAACCCAAGTTCTGGATTTTTTGCAGATGAGACCTTGCAGACCCTGAGTCATGACCCAAATGCCTCTGGCGGCGGAACGGGGCAGTAGCAGAGCTGAGGCTCATGTCAAACCTCTTGCCTGGGTGCCCCGGGCCGCCTTAGGCCCCCACCCCACTCCTCTGGGCTGCCGAGTTGTCTGCCAGTTTGCACCAACTGTCCCAGCTCCCTCCCCCGGCCTGATGCGCTGGCTGCGTAACGGGTCCATAAAGCCGGACGGGACTTTGTAATCTCGCGCCAAATTGTCCCCCACCAGCATTTGTCCTCGTGGGCCCAGGTTCAGGCCCACTCCCTCCACTTGGAGCTCCTGTGCGGAATTTCAACCCTGTCACACGATTTGGCTGCTCGAACTCGCTGCTCTCCAAGAGCGCGTGCGATGCTGCTGACAGACTTCCCCTTCTTGTGCCCAGAAACCCCACTAAAGGACCAAGGACAGATGCAGCCACCACTGCCCTTGGTGGGGGAGGCCATCGAACAGAAGGGCATGAGAGGTGGGGGACATGGCATGTGAAGCCTATTGTCACAGCCATGGCGGCCCTGGGCACGTCAGCGCCCGTGGTCCTGGGCTGCTACCGCTTGGGGGCTGTGGGGCACATTGGTGGCCCCAGAGGCCACCCCTGCCCCCTGCGGCCTTGGTGGGGGCAGGGGACAGGGCAGGGCCTAGCATGGGCTCCATGCAATTCTTCATGCAAAGTGCTGACTTGAGGAGCTTGATCCTTCTTGCAAATGAAAGCAGGGGTGGCGGGGCTCGATGGTAGGAGAGGTGACCCAGCTCAGGGGCCCCCGACTCGGATTTTCAGTGGTGTCCTTGCCACCCCTAAATGGTCTCCCCGGCTGGGATCCTACACCTGTCCTGGGAAAGGCGGCATCCTTACCACACACATTCGGAGCAGCAAAGGGAGACACAGGGGTCACTCGGGAGGGTCTGCCGGTCACCTGGGAGATGCCATCTTCAGCTGGGCGCCCGTAAAGTGATAACAGCCCGGGGCGGGGGACCGGGGGGGGCAAAAGCAGATGGAAGCTGCGTGATCGCTGGAGCTACAGCGAGCACGAAGGGGCCCAGAACGTCCCCCCCGACTTCCTCTCTTCCGTCGTCGCCCGCAAACTTGTTGAAGGGAGCGGTGCAAACAATGGCCGCGCCGTGCCAAGGCTGGCGGTCGGGGGGTCTTGATGTCTGAGTGGGAGTGGCTGCAGCCGGCTCCTAGTTTGTTCCTTCTCCCCGCTCAGTGCCGGGTTGCCAAGAACACAAGGAGTGGCTGTTTTAAGCATTTACAAATGGTAATGTCCCAGCAGCTGGTCGCAGTCCAACGGAGCTATTGTAGGGGCATTAAAACGACAGGCCAGAGTTGGGGACGCCCTGCCAACCTCCCTTGCAGAGTTGGGGAACGTTTTCCTTGGAAAAGGAAGGTCTTCCATCCCTGCCGAGACCGACAGGACGGCTCTCCCGCGGAGCCCGAGCCTCGCCTGGCAGAGGCGGCCGCGCGGGCAGGCGAGCCAAACGCCGCGGCGACAGGGAGGCATGGAGTCAGGGGCTTTATCGGTGCCACCAGGCCACCTCCCCGCCCGCAGCGCGGCACGTGCGCGGGCGCGGGGACACGGCCGTCCCTCGGGTATGGGTCCGCGCGGCCTCCGATCGCGGGCCGCCAGACCAGTGTCCCCCTCGTGCCCCGGGTCATGGCTGGCGGCTGTCCACCCCTCAGGCCTGCAGGAGGAAGGGGACGGTCTCATGCACACCCCGCCTGCCCTCCTCTGTCCTCCTCCTCGGCCCCTCGGTGGCATGGAGAGAATAAAGGGGAGCAGTCGGTCACCCCGCTGCCCTTCGGGTCTGCACGGCCACTCCAGGCTGGGGCGCGCGTCTCAGGAAATGGTACGACACGGAGCACGCCTCCCCGCCCGGCGTAATGGCCGCGGCCCGTGTTTGTGGCTGCGGCCGGGCGGGCAGTAATGGAAAATGATTATTTGTCGTCCTGAAGGCCTTCTTTATTAGCGGTGCGGTGGGGACGTCAGCTGCCTTCTCTGAATGCTAGTGCGGGGCTCTGCTTTTCCCAGCAAGACAAACGATCTTCTTTGTTGATGTTTGGTGCTTGAGATGACATTTATGTGAAATAAAAGGGACCAAATTAATAATAAAAAAAAATGATGAGCCAGACACAAATGAAAAATGTACACGGCTCCCCCACCCCAGCTAAGTTGTTTGTATTTACACGCTATTCACAAATAATGGCAACGTGCCCAATAGTTGGATGGCGAGGGCTTTTTTTCCCTTTTTACAATCATATGGCTCGGTTCTGTTTCCCAGATCTTGTCTGAGAGCGGCCGTGGGAAATAAAAATGTTTGCATCCATTTCCTCATTAGTCCTTCCGCTGCAGTACAACCTGCTGCAGAGAAACGGCAAAACAGATGCGACAGCGAAAATGAAAAGGGGCGGACACTTACCTTGGGCCTAGAAGCTGCTCACCATGGAGGCACGAGAGGCGTTCGGACAGAGAAGACGGCAAACGATAGCAGCAATCACCGACTCAGAGTGTGCTGTTGGGGAAACTCCGGTGGGACATTTCTTGGCTCATCACGGCGGGAGGATCACTCCTGAGTTGACTGTACCCCGGAGAGCGTGTTTGTGGGTTCTGCCTTAAGGCCGGTCTGCACGGTGTGGTGCATCGACCCATCTGGTTTCTCACTGGGCTGACAATTTCCCAACGCAAACAGGCACTTTGCAAAGAGTCCGTGGACCTTGTGTTCTCGGGGCTCTGCATTTTGCTCAGAAATACCGCTTCCTGCGCTCTGGGAATCATTAGGTTGAGAGCAAAGCTGCAATGACCTTGACCTTTATTTTGCAACCAAATACATTGTATCCCAGGGAGGGGAAGGGTTTCTAGTACGTGTGGGGGTGAAGGATCTTGATTTTGTAATGCTCAGGCAACTTGGTCAAAAGGAAAACGGTTCAAATACACGTTTTTGGGATAGGAAATACCAAACTATGTATCATTCTAGGTTTTTTCCCCTTTTTCTTGTAATGGTCAGATGCTATGGGACCAACACCTGAGTTCGCTGAGATTTGGGGTCGTAAGTAGATTTAGCTTTCTTGGGCATCGCCTGTTTGCAGTCATGGAGTAATAGAGACAGAGAAAGGCAGAAATAGGGCCTTTGCCCTCGTACAGATTGTGGGCAGAGACTTGATTGGCGTCATTAAATGCACGTCAAGACGCACAGCCAGTCGGGGCCACGCACAGGGGAGCTGACGAGGCGGGTGAGAACATGGCTGCGGGCAGGAGGTTTATCGTGGTGACGTCTGTGCATGCCGGGTGGAGAGCACGAGGCCAGTTGTGCCTGCTGATGGCCTGCCCGGTCCTCAGCAGTGAACGAAGCGGGCAGGGGAGCGTGGAAGCCCATGCCCGTGGCAGCCGTGTCCAGGTGCGTCAGACCTCTGGTGACTAGCTCCTGGCTTTGATGACTCAATGGAATTACTTTCCTGGTCAGGGTGGCGGTGCCTCTTAGACCTCTCTACCAGGTCTAGCAGAGGAAGACGCACAGTAGAGGCTCTGAACTTGAACCAGCCTTGAGCCACGTATCCTTGGCCTCAGTTCTCAAATCTGTGAAATGGGCAGATCATGGCCCCTAGTGTACACATAGCAACACTGTGAGGGTTAAATGAGAGAATACAGCGCAGTGCCTCGCGCCAAATACGTGTGCGTTTTTCTTTCTGTTCTCGTCTAAGATGCAGGGCTGAGTGTGAATTAGTTGTTCTTCTCAGGATCATCACTTAACAAGGAAGGTTCTTTTCTTTCCACCATAAAGGAAGCCCACTCCTGGTTCTGTAGCCGAAGGCAGAAAGCTGGGCCGAGGGCCCTCTCGTAGTCACCTCTGGGAATTTGGTTCTCGAACCTTTCGGATTCTTCTGCGCTTCAAAAGCCTTAGCAGGGCTTGGCCACGGGGAAGTACGCCTTCTGGGGAGCGGGTGGGCAGGCAGAGGCCAACTCGGCACAGCCCCCCAGCCCGCGGTGCAGCTGGGGGTCTGGTTCTGTTGAGCCATTGCATCTACACTTCCAGGCGGCCTCACTAGCAGAACCGGTGATCTGCTCAGGGTGCTGTGCAAAGTCACCCCTGCTGGGCAGGTGCCACCGTACACGCACAGCTACCGGAGGCGGCAGCCCAGGGAAGTGGTAACACAGCGCCCCAAGCCCAGTCGCAAGTGGTGCAGGCTGGCAGACAGAGGCAGCAGAAGGGCCGAGCTGGCACGGGGCGAGCAGAGACGGATGGGAGTGTGGGAGGAGGCGGCTCAGGGCTGGGGACCCTGCCCTTGTGGAGCTAAACCTCGGGTAGCTCATGGGGAAAGGCTAATGTCCTTGCCTGTTACTAACTTGGACGTGAATGGGAGCTGGTTCTACCCGAATTAGAGCCTCCCCAATGTTGGTGGGTGTTCAGGGGTGAGCTCCTCTCCTCAAGGGCACAAGCAACCTCGTAGGCTTCTTGGTGTTTGTGTCACCGCCACGTGCCGCCGCGGGCCCGAGGGGGCTCTGGCTCTGTGCGACCGCGGACTGGCTGGCTGCGCGGCGCGCTTGTGCGGGGAGCAGGCGGGGACGCGTCCACCCACGGGCGTCACTGTGCCAGGTTCGCGTGCAACACCCACGTGGGTCGCTTCCAGCGAGAAGGTTCAGGA
The DNA here is from genome assembly GCA_004026885.1 of Lyroderma lyra. Classification (NCBI taxonomy): domain Eukaryota; kingdom Metazoa; phylum Chordata; class Mammalia; order Chiroptera; family Megadermatidae; genus Lyroderma; species Lyroderma lyra. Next base: position 166,866 of record PVJL010002496.1, on the reverse strand, counting down.
ACTCTGCTGTGGTGCTCATTTCTCTGGTCGGGGAAATCATTCCAGAGGAAGTTTCTGTGCTTCCAGTGCGGATGTCGGCGTCTGCAAAGGCCACTGGATCTTTCCTTTTCCCTTCTGGGAAGGGAACGGTATGTGAAAGCCAATGACATCTGCTGAAATTCAAACGTAGTTTTTATTTATTCATGGCCATGATCAGGGCAGAACCTCTAATTTCAACCAATAATTAGACTTGACAATAGATGTGGAAATACAACATTTTTGCTGAATTCACTTGTCATTCCTCCCTGCCGTAGCTGGTGTAACCCAGATGTCAGCTGTCCCCTTATTTTTCTCTTTGAGCTCCCGGTCCCTCAATCCACTCATATGAATGCGCCGGGGAGCCTGTGGCATTTACTGAGGGTTTCGTGGGGGAGACAGAGACAGAGCGGCCACTGCAAGCTTCGCCATCACCTGCTGGACATGCCTGAGGTCCGAGAGCGCTTCCCTAAGGGTGCCTGATGGCCGCTGCTCACGAGCCCCCTTTCTGCCCCTCCCCGCCTCCCACGTACCCAGAGCACTGGGGCTCGAACCCGCCCGGGGCCTCCTCTGCTCCTCCCCTCACGTCTGTCCCTGTCTGCTCCAAGCAGCCACCCTGCTGTGGTCCCAGGTGACTTCAAGGCCGTCTGAGCAGGAAGGCCAAGCCCTTCCCGCACGGTCTCAGGGGCCTGTTGTTGTTTGTCCGCGCCCGTTGGCCTTCGGTCCTCGGAATGACAGCCAGGGTCACCAGAGGGCCCCGTCTGCGGGCCGTGCTTGCTGGCCTGTCCCCGAGCTTTCGGTGGGGCCGGGGCCAGAAGGTGGGGAATGTGGAAGTGGACAGGCGACGAGGGAGGACAGACGAGGCGCTCTGAGGGACAGGAGAGAGATGGGGGCGGAGGAGGGGGCTCCTTCTAAAGGGGCCGGGAAGGAGGAAGTCGGCCAGGAGAGGCTGAGAATTAGGAGGGAGGGAGCAGCCCCATGCACGAGTGTCCCTGAGAAGGTGGCAGCGCACAGGGTCCCAAGCAGCAGGGGCAGAATCAGACAGAGCAGACGGGGGAGAGGGGGCATCGGGGGCGGGGCTGGGGACGGGCTGGGGGTCCCGACGAGGCTGGGTGGCTGGGTGGTGGCCTCGTGGGAGGCTCTCTGAAACTCTTTCCAGGTGGGGGCTCTGCTGGTGGCGGTTGTGCTGTCACCACGTGTCTGCCCGGAGCCCCCTGCGCACCGGGCCGCCAGCTCCCTTTGCGCTGGCGGCTCTCCAGGGCTGTGCTGGGGCAGCTCGTGCCGCTGGGGCTGCCGGTGGAGCCCTGGGGGGTGCGCAAGGCCGGGTGCGAGCGCGGGCGGCTGGGAGCAGCCGTGGTGAGAGGGGGCGCCGTGCACGGCCGCAGGTCAGGGCCTCTGCTCCCCGGGAGGCGCGCTGCCCGCCCCGCAGCCTGTCCTGTCGGCCCTGGTGGGGGCACTGCCCTCCGCTTCTGGGGTGCACACGAAGGCTGTGCTCCGCTGTGCCTCGGCTCCCGCCCGGGGTCCCCGAGGCCTGGAGGGCGGGGTAAGCACAGTGTGTGGGGTTGGGTACGGGTTCTGCGAGACGGGGGTGCTCACTGGGTTCTCCTGCAAGAGCTGGCCCTCCGTGGAGGCCCCTCAGCGGGCCTGGCCAGCTTCGGCTTTCATCACTTGTTCCTGTGCCTGCACGCGCAGCAGCGAGCGGTGCAGCTGCCCCTCTTGCTGGGGACGAGGGTGGCAGTGCGGTGGCAGCTCGTAACTCAGCAGCAGAGCGGCCGGGGCCTTCGGGGGGCGGCGGGCTCCCCCCTTCACAGCAGCTGTGCCCGGCACCCTCCCCACCCTGGCTGGCCTCTCACGGCTCGGCTGCCATTGGCCACGAGCAAACGCTGGGACATCTGGGACTCAGGACCCGAAATGTCCTGGGTCTGTAGCCCAGGGGCTATGAAGACGTGAGGAGAGCCCCAGCTTTGGAGCCTGAAGGCCTGGGGGTGGCTTTGGGCTGTGACAGGTAATGGCCTGGTGACCTAGGCAGGGGCTTCCGCGGTGCCGCCTCCAGGTGGAGCATTCGATGCGCTTGTGTTTGTGGGTCCGGCACGTGGGACATCTCAGAGGATGTCGGTGGGAGAGACGGTGTGGACAGAGGACGGTTAGCGACGGGGTCAGTGTGTCCTTCCTGCGGGAAGGCTTCTTCCTCCGGTCCCTGGTCGCCGACAGTTGGGATGACGCCCCGTGTGTCACTTGCGCTGCGCGCTGACCCTCCGTGAGGACAAACTCAGTTTGCGGTCAGGGAGGTGGGCGGGGGGCCGGGTGGGGGGCACCGGGCGGAGGCGGTGCCGTGCTGCTGGGTGTCTGCCCGCCAGCCCTCGGGGCGTAGGAGAAGCCACTGGCTGGACTCAACCTTCAGGGGACCGGGCAGGGGGCTGCCAGTGGGCACCAGGGCAGGAGGGGGCGCGACGTGGGGCACGTGCTCTGGGGAGACGTTCCTACCAGCTCCTGTCCCCCCTGAGGTTCCTCTGTGCTTCCCGCTGGAGTGACTCTGCTCAAGGCCACAGGGAAAGGGGGACAACAGGCGGGGCGAGGAGGAGACAGGGGACACGAGGACAGACCATGCTCAGTGGCCGAATTTGTCAGGGGCGCGGAGGAGCCACAGCGTTCGACCTGGGCTTCTGCGGTGGCCGGGCCACGTTTCCAGGCTGTGCGGCGTGGGTGGGGACGCGCCTGGGACCCGTGTTTTCATCGGTGGGAACGGCCTTCAGCTGAGCCGCGCTTCCCCGTCTGCTGGGCCGTGGCCCCAGATGCCCGGCGGTGCCATGCATTCCAGTTAATGCAGGCGATGTTGGGATTCTGAGCTGTGTGAGTCCTTCGTGTTTCCCTCTTTCCTTGGCAGTTCAGAGCCAGGTTACAGGCCATTTCTCACGGAGTCCCTGCGAGGGCCCCCTTGGCTTCGTGTCCCTCTTCTCGTGCGTTTTCTTCACCTCTCTGTCCGTCTCATCGACCTCGCTGCTTTTTAGAACTCAGAGTTAGGTGACACCCAGGGTGATTCCTGTCCTTTTCTGCCTCCACATCGAACACGTGTATCGGGAGTCCCCAGGATGCTTGGTGAGTCAGTGCTTGGAGCCTCAACACACAGGATCAGGCCCTGAGGGCGATGTGTTAACAGAAACACAGGTCCCCCCCTCCGTTCCAAGTCACACACACACACACAGATAGATTCAGGCCTACAGGACCTTTTAGCTGCAAAATTATAGCAGTGTTAGGAGTGGACAGCTTTCCCTTGGTCCTTCCTCCATTCCAGAAGCATTCCTGAGTCCCTAAAAGGCCCGAGACATGGGGTGCTTCCTGCAGGGAGGCTGTTATTATAGATGGTCATGGCGAGGGCCTGGGCTGGGCCAGCTTCCTGGAGGTGGTGTCGTGGGGAGCATGTCAGCAAGACAGGAGTCCGGTCGTGTACGTCCTTGGCATCCCCTTGGAAGAGCTGAGTTCGCCGCTGTGCTTCGAGTGAATCCAGCATCTTCTTCCCGGACCGTAGACGACCTCATACGTTCATTCAGGAGGTGAACGTTCACTTCAAAGGCCGCGTAGGCACGCAGATGTCTCGTCCTGTTTGTAGGCACGGCGGGTGGCTTTCTCAAGTCGCTCTAATAGCCTTCTCCTGCCTCTGTCACGTCTTCTGAAGCAAGGTCCGCACTCTGAGCCCGACAGCCTGTGGGCCACTGGGTGCGTGTGGCAGCCGACCCTCACCCGGCACCGCCGTGGGAGCCCAGCTCGGAGCGGCCCCCCGCGCGGGGAGCACGGAAGTCAGGGTGGGCCGGGTGGCAGATGGCTTCGCATGGCGTGCTGCTTTCAGGCCCTCGACCTTTGTCACTTGTGCCATTGGAAGCTGCTGGTTACTGTCTTTAGCTCGGCCGTCCCTGGTTTGAGGACAGAGGCTTTGTAGTCACCCAGGAACGCGGGGTATTTTTAGCAAAGAGATCCTGTATCCGCTGTGTGTGTTGTGCTCCCCCAATTACAGGCATGGCAGAGGGGGGCTGGGCACTGAGCTCGGGGGAATCAGCTGGGAAATTCATAGGAAAATGGGGTGGGGGCAGGGATGCATCACCAGGCGCCTCTGGTGGCATCCAGGCAGGGGGTGGTGGGGAGACAGTGCCCTGGGGCGTTGGAACTACCAAAGAGGCGCTCCCGAGCCTGGGAAGCACATTTTTGGGCCTGATCCTAAGACAACGAGTGTCATTGAAGTGCAAACCCATTGAAACCTTTCTCTTGAGCTTTGAGCTTGATGTCAAGTCGTAGTTATTTATTTTTTGATTAAGTCACAAGAAAGGGTGTTCGCCCGCCCATTCATCCGCTCCATAACAGCACGCACTTCTTCATCTGGAAGATTTATGAGGAAGCTGCCTTAACCCATTCTCTTCTCTTCCTGCCCGACACCCCCTCCCCTGCCTGACACCCACCCTTCCCCGCCGCCCCTTTTAGTGATGAGGAAACTGAAGCTCAGAGAGGTTAAGTGCCTTGCCCAAGGTCATACTAGTTAGCAGCAGCTCTGGGACTGGAACCCAGGTGTCCCGACACCACATATCCTATTTTCTCTTATTTACTACGCTGTGGGAAACATCTATTTTGCCTATCCTTTATTCTTATTTTAATGAACCAATTAAAATAAGAACTTCAAAGACTGCCTGAGATCAGGGTGGGCGGGTGCCAGGCTTGGAACTCAGGATTTTTTTAGCTTCCTTCTTGGATACTCTTGGTTTCCTTCTGCTCAGTGTAGGTCCCGTTTATTGAGCATGTACTACACAGAAGGCACTGTCTGCATGAACACGGATTAGTTTGCGAACTTAGCAGCCTTTAAGGAAAGCATCAGACCCCTCTTTTCAAATTTGAAGACTCAGATACAGAGGGGTTAAGTGGTTTGTTCAAGGTTCAAATACCAGTGAGTGATGGCGCCAGAATGGAAGGCCTGGCCCGTCTGCCACCAAGACCAATGCTCTCCACGTGCCCCTCGTGTTTCTGTGGTACCCTGGGAGCTGCGTTGCCTGTGTCTTAGGCGGATGGTGGGCGATCTGATCGGTGGCATGTGCTTCCGACATTTATTTGCAACGTGAATTTTCATGGAAGTGTCAGAGGAGAGGGAGTCCATTCCTTTACTCTTTTAAATCACTAACCAAGGAAATATGTCCTTTCCCCCCAGAAATCGGCACCTAGTGAGCCTAGCCCACGTGCACCCGCTCCTTCCTTGGACACTCAGCTCTGCTTTATGGCTGCTGCCAGCACCCCTGAGCTCTTCGCCTCGTTCCAGAGCCGTTTTGGTGTGTGGTTTGTCTCCCCGGTAGAGTAAATAAAAATAAAAGGTTTAGTATAACTGAATGACTGTTTATTGATTGCCTCCCACGGAGCGAGGCGCTGGGTCCAGGAGGTGGCCCTGTCCCTCCAATCTCGTGACAGGACTGGGCCCGGGCCACTCGTTTATCCTTTTAGCAAAGGCAGTGCCTGGTGGCTCAAGCGCGAACAGTCTAGTAGGGGAGGAAGGCACACAAGGTAGCCCGGATGTCCCCGGTACCCCGACTTTGAGGTTTCGAGGGAGCTCACGCTGACATTGACTGCTCAGGGGGACCCAGCCGCCCAGGCCCGCAATCGGTCAGCGTCTCGTCTCCAGGGGGTGCGTGTAGCTCGCTCTGTCCCCTTGACGTCGTCGGATGAAGCAAGCCTCCGCGTCAGGCTGTGTCTTGCACCTGAATTCCCTGTCGCACAGAGATTTCAGCTCCCCATTGGGAACACTGAGGGCACCAAAGTCCTAAGGTGACATGAAGAATCACAAGGAGCTAATTTTTCTCAGGCGGTGACATTCCCAGGTTGGACAGGAAGAGGAAAACCGTGAACTCTGCGGGTTAAGAGACTTCAGTGCTTTGTTGATCTTGGCATCCCAGCTCCCCCTGCGGCACCGGCAAATGCACGTGATGTTGAACGAACCAGTGGGTGCGTGATGGGTGCGTGAGGCTGCCCTGAGTGCTTTCTTCCCTGCAAACTCACAGGGAGATTCGTGATTGATGAGTTGAAAATAGACACATCAGAAAAGAATAGAATGGGCTTGGGGTCATTCTGCATTGAGAATAGATCATGGGGCAATTAAAAAATGCATATTTTTAAAAATGAAAACCATTTTTAAAATATAATTTTTTAAAAGAAACGTTGGATATTTTCTTTTTGTTCCTTCATAGGCACCGTCACCTTGTCCCCCTCTGCTCTCTGCGCTGGGAGGCCAGCCTTCGGACCCTCAGTGGCTTTCCTGTCCTCTGGCTTCTCACTGGGAGCCCTGGTAGGAGGCCCAGAGCTGCAAGAGGATATTTCCCCTCCAGCTCTCTCTTTGTGGGGTGCCCTCGGGGTGTCTGTGTCTATGACTCTTCTCTTGCATCCTGGCACGCCCCTCTGTGACTAGCCCTGAGTGTTACCCCTTGTGGTTTCCCCATACCTTGCTCACACTTTTGAAATAGTTCTGACATTAGACCTTCATCGACGTGTTCTAATTTGAGTGTGCCATCTGTTTTGTGCTTGCAACGGGTGACATGGGTACAGCTCCCTGTGTCTTGAAAACCTGTTTTAGTTTTCTCCGAGCTCATACTTGTTCCTGGGCCCTTTCATTTCCTTTATTTTCTTGGTAGTATGTGGACTATTTGCTTCCACCAGAGGAGTTACCATATTTTGCCGAGTAGAATGAGCACTTTTTTGCCCAACTTTGAGGGGAAAAATAAGGGTGCGTATTATCCATGGGTAGTAGTAATTCTGTATCTATATAAATGTTTCTAATTCTTTTATTTATGCTTGTGAGTTAAAAACAGAACTCTAGAAATCAATAACAACATCCATATGCAAAATAATACCCTAGAATATGACAATCGGCTTTTAGTTTACGTAAAAAATTTTTGTACATAAAACTTCTTGTGCCTTGTATCTGTTCTTGTGTTTTGTAATTATTTGTTACATACGATTTCTTGCACCGTAATATGTTAAAAAATAAATGCTAAAATTCTCTTATAATACAAAAGGCAAGTACCTAAATACAAATAAATATCAATTTGAATTCAAAAATTAAAACGAAAGATGTTTGTCCAGGCAAGTTTGGGCCCAGAATGTGGGTGCGCTTTACACGTGGGAGTGCATTCTACAGGGCAGAATACGGCCATCAGGATGGAGATCCTAGTTTATTTTCATAGATGCATAAGCACTGGCCTGGGAGAAATGGGGCTCATACGTCACCCGGACACATACTGTCCCACACAGAATTACCTAAATTAGTAATGTCCTGTCTAGGGGACAGCCTTGCTCTTCATCGCAAGAGAAAGCTAACTTGGAAAAGCACCATGCCTCTGTCCTCTCCTGCCTGGACCTCTCTGTCTCCTTTTGGATCCCCTCGAAGCAGAGCTGGAGGCAGGGATCAGGGTGTCAGAGAAAGGCAGTGAGGGAAGCAGCGTAGCGCTGGAAGGTGCCACACAGGGACGGGGTCCCAGCGGGAGTGTGGCCCCAGCCCAGACCACAAGGAGCTCGAGGAACAAACCACCTCACGGAGTTGGCTGCACTTTGAGGCGAAGGGGCTGCCTTTGTGGTTCTGTGCCCATCAGTGGTTGTCTGTGGGCTGACTTTGGGGAGGGGGTGTCACCTGGGGGTGAGTGGCTGCTGTTCTGCTGAAAGCAGTTCTTTGAAGATGGAGGGCAGGGCAGCTGTGAGCGAATATTCACAGCAGCCTCGGGATGGAAACACCTGCGTGCTAACGGGCCTCTGGGTGAGGCCTCCATGGGGTGGACTGTACCTGCGTAGCCTGGTTCAGTGAGTACGTAACTACCATTGCTTTTGTTTTGCCGGTCAACACAGTTTTATCTCGTCCTTCTCTCTCTCTCTCCCTCCCTTTCTCCCTTTATTTTGTCCATAAATGTGTAGTGAGCGCCTGCTGTGTAAGGACCAGCGGCACACGTAAGAGAAATGTAAGACACAGGCTCCCTCCTGGGGGCTCTTACTGTCTCGTTGGGATGACATGGCTGCCACAGGAGGCAGCGTGTGAAGCAGCGTTGGACTGACTATTAACTTACGTGGCTGAGGTCAACGTACTTGAGAGAAAGTGGCGATCGGTCAGGACTGGGATCATCTGAGATGATTTAAAGCTGAAGCCACAATGCCCAAGGTCACTTATGTACAGAGAGGTGCCAAAAATGGCACCCAGGGTCCCCCGTTTATTCCCCCGCCCTGGACTGTCTGTTCTCAAGTGATACGGATGGAAAACAGACGCCGGTGTTCTGTTCACATCCTACTCAGTTCAGTTCCTTTTAGACCGCACCAAGTTTCTGTTCTGACAAAAAACTCTGGACGGGTGGTGGGGTGGAGCCCCCTGTCCTGCCCTAAAACAATGGGGCCGGGGCAGATCATGGCAGAGTGAGGCGGAGGCTGCGGCTGCCCGGCCCGAGAGGGACAAATGCTACCTTTCAGGCCCGTGGTCGTAACCCGATCCTCCTCTGAGTCCTCTCTGTGCACGAAGCCAGCCTGGGCGGGCGGGGAGGGTGGTCGCTTTGGCCTATTCAGAGCGTGTGGACAAGGACTCTTTCTTCACCTGGGAAATAAATGTGCGCTTTTGGGGCTACCCACGTTTATCTCTGTCCAGCAGTCCCTTTAGGGCCACCCCCTGGGGCACTGGACCTCCGGCCAGACTGATAAGATACGGAAGACAGAAAGACAGAATCCTCCTGCAAGGCAGCAAGACTTCCTTCCAGGTTCTCTGGCTCAGTTTCCCCGGACCCGTAGCCCACATCTCCACGTCACAAAACGCTGTCATGGGAGGGAAGGGACATTGGCCCTTGGTTCTCGTCAGGGCAGTGACCCTGAAAGGTTTCCTGCTTAACATTTTATGTATTAAAAGAAAAAGAAAAGAGTCGCCAGCGTCCCGGAGCTGGGGAGGCGTCAGGGTGTGCACGCTGTGCGGGGCGGCGGGGGCTCCCGCACTGCCTTGAAACTGGCTCCTCCTCTGCAGCGTTGTCACCAGGACCCTTGCGTCTGCTCGGCAAAACCCAGGATCGGAACACAAAAGCCTTTCCTGCCGGTGTCCGTCCATTCCAGCAGTGGCGGCGGCGGCCATGTGGCTCTCGGGTGAACGCTGGACAAGGACGGCCGGGAGCGAAGGTGCAGGTGCCCTCTGCCCATCCTTCCTCCTCCGCAAGAGCACGTGGCCAGCCCGAGTGACAGGCAAAGGAGCTGACTGCAAGGCCAGGGGCCTCGGGAGGGAGCAGGGTGGCGGGAGAAGTGGGCCTTGTGGCGCCACGGTGGGGCTGCCTCGCCTGACCCAGCTCCGGGACGTGTCAAGGCCACTCCTCACCTGCTGGGGCGGGGGAGCACCCCAGAGGCCTGATGCTGGCATGTGAGACCGAAGGACAAGTCCTGAGGTGTCTGCTGTCTGGGGTCACAACTCCCCACCTGGGAAACAGAAGCTGCGTGATTCCACAGGATGACCCAGGCGGCCGGGCCGGCGACCCAGAGCGGGCAGGCATGGGCCTGGGGAGTTTGCACGGGCTCCATGGTGAGGCCGGTTGTGGGACCCGCCTGGGATATTTTAGGAGTCCGGCCAACAGCTTGGAGATGCTCTGCTCCGGGGTGCAGCCCCCCAAAGCTGGTCCTGCAGCTTGATGACGATAGTGGACCAAGGGCTGTTTGCTCAGTTATTTATTTATTCATTTAGGTTCTATTTTCTCCCCCTCTCTCCTTTTCTTGGATTTTATGATCTGGGAAGAAACTTGATGGAACTTGGTGGGTCAACGGGGAGCACGTGACCAGGGGAGTGAGCTCGCTGGATGGCCATCGGCCTTGCCCAGGAGACCAGGGGAGAGGTGGGCGGTGGTCCCCGAGAACTGCAGCTGCTCACACTCATTCCACATCCTCCGAATCGGTCAAAACTGCCACGATCCCCTCCCTCCTTGTCGCCCCGGGCTGGAGGGCACCGTTGGATTAGCTCACGTCCCCGAATTAGTGGGTTAATCATAGCTCTCCCACACGGACTGGAAGTGCCCCAAGGGTTACTTCAAAACATCAGCCGTCAGCAGCGACGCCCCACCCTCTACCCTCCGAATCTCTCACCCCCATCTTCCAAAGGGCTCGGTCCCACTGAGGGGGATGCCATAGTGATGATGAGAAAGCGCTTCATTCATGGAGCTTCCGCCACGGCGCCTTGGCCTGCGCTGAGCGCTGCTCTGCAGGGTGGCAGGGACTCGGCTGTCACACCTCAAAGGGCGTGAGCATCAAATGGAAAAGCAGATTTGAAGACCACAACTCGCCCGACGTCACACGGGCTGGGCGCTTAGCCCAAGTTGGTTTACCTGCCAGCCCTGGCTGGTGCGCCCCAGAGGGTGAGGGGGTCCTGGGGCTGGAACTCCTCTGCTCACCCAGAGAGGAAGAAAGGGGTGGGAGTCCTGGCCCCCAAGGTCCTACCTGCATACCTGACGTTCTAGAGGGGGCTCAACCTGCTGAGTGTCATGTTCATGCCTGAAGCTGAAGACTACCTCCAGGCTCCTCACCCTGTCTGGGGGCTTCTGCAATAGAGATACAGAGATTTCTCTGTGTGTGTGTGTGTGTGTGTGTGTGTGTGTGTGTGTGTGTGTGTGTGTGTGTGTGTGTGTGTGTGAGAGAGAGAGAGAGAGAGAGAGAGATGGGGGGGCAGGAGACTGCTAAGGACAGCAGGAGTCCTTGGAGGAGATGGCCTGGGAAGCCCCCCGGGAATGGATTAAAGGGGTCCCAGGTATTTGCTCATTGCCTCTGCATACTGTGCACGTGAAGGACTGAAGGCACTGAGGACCTGAGACCGGGCGGAGACCTCATTGGGTGGCTGGAACTGGTATGTGGAATGGAAGACTTAGGAAATACCTGTCTGGTTGTCCGGTGTTCTGACGTGCACCCCACTCGGAAGCAGACCGTGGAATTTTATTTACTCTGAGACACTGAACATGTTTAATAAACACCCTCTGATCGACTGGCTGACTACAGGCACACCTCGTTGTATTGCACGCTGCTTTATCGTGCCTCCCAGATCCCGCGTGTTTTTACAAATTGAAGAAAGATTACACCTCGCCGAAGGCTCACACGGTGGTTAGCAATTTTTAGCAGTAAAGTATTTTTTAATGAAGGTATGCACATTTTTAAAGGCATAATGTGATTGCACACTTAATGGACTATAGCATAGTATAAACATAACTTTTAGATGAACTGGGAAATCAAACAATGTGATTTTTTTCATTGCGGTGGTCTGGAACTGAACCCCAATATCTCTGAAGATTAAAGGGGTCTTCTGTGGTTGGTTGGTTGGTCTTGCCTAGGGGTCTTTCGGTTTCCTGATGTGGGGAGTGGAACCGGTCTGATGACCTCGTTGGCATTCATGCTGTGACCCTGAGAGGCCTGGAGGTTGGGTGGGGGATGTAGGCTTGACAGTTTTGGGGCTTCAGTTAGAGGAATGCTACCCAAGGGTTCTCATTCCCAGCGAACTTCCCTGATCATTTATTCTTCTTGTTGTGATCACGCTAAGTTCCTCCCTGGCTCTAGGAAGGTGGAGTGGATTGAGTAAGTCTTCCTCTCAAAGTTCATGTCCGCCTGGAACCTCAGAATGGGGCTTCATTTGGAAAGAAGGTCTTTGCAGATGTAAAGTAAGACGTGAGATGAGGACATACTCGATTAGTGGGCCCTAAGACCAGTGGACGTGTCCTTCTAAGAGACAGCAGAGGACACAGACACAGAGAAGGAGGCAGAGATCGATGAGCCAAGGGAGACTGGGGTTGTGGGCTGGGTGAAAGGCGTGGGACGATTCTCTTCCAGGGCTCCCAGGAGGGAACAGTCCTGCCGACACCTCGCTTTTGACTTCTGGCCTGCTGGCTTGTGAAACAATGCATTTCTGTTGTTTTGAGCCCCCTGAGTTTGGAATGATTTGTTACAGCAACCCCAGGAAATGAATACAGAGGGCAGAGAGAATGCAGTCTCTGAAAGACCCTCTGAGACCCACCGTGGTTCACAGCGGGTGACGGGAAGCAAGAGTGGTGGGGGGCACGTGGTCTGGGTGGGGCGAGGCGCCTGGATAATCCTTAGAACGGCCTGTTCGCCTCAGGCTTGTGGGAGCGGACCTCCCCTCACCCAGCGGTCTTGGGCTTGTTGACAGTTTGGGGTAGGCCGGAAGGCCTCCTGTTGGCTTCCTCCATCTGAAAAGGTAGAGTGGCAAAACAGGTCCTCTCCTAGCCAATGGCTCATTGGCTTAATCAACCAATCCATTACTGATTAATTTATTAACTAAGTTATTAATTCACAGTTGATTGTGAACAAAGCTGTGTGGTGATTTCTCATCTCTAGAGCTCGTTCCTCCCGCCACCTAGGAATTAGATGCTTTTCCAGTGAGGTGGGAATCCAGACCCACTTAATTGTGTCATTAGTGATGTCATGGGTCTGTTCCTTGCTAGGGTATTTGAGTTTTAAAAGTGGGACCTGGAAAACGCAATACTGCTGGTCCCCTGTGTTGTAGTCAACGTAAGGCTTCCTCTGTCCTACAGCTCAGCCCAGATCAATGGTTCTGCCATAAGTCAGTAGGTGACAAGCTAAGGGAGTGGGCTTCTCTGTGCAGTGTGAGATGGGACAGAACTGGGGTTGGAGGCAGGAGAAGTCGGGGGGACTGTGGGCAGCTTCACCCGCAGTCCCTCAGGAGAAGGTTGGACGTGGGGGTAGCCTAGCCCAGGGCTTCCTCCTTTGGGAGAAGTTGATTTGGATGGGGGGCAGTGGCACCCCCGATTCCTCCCCCTGGGGCTCTTCAGTGTGAATCTCTACAGTCTTGAAATGGAATCCCTGGGACCCCTCCCAAGTCCCCATTATGATCATAAACTCCAGGATGGCAGCCACAGAGCCCCTGGCCCCACGAACGGAGCCTGTGATTACCTCCCCTCCCAGTGCTCGTGGTAATGGTGGCCTCGCGGGTCACACCTGTTAACGGCTGTGCGACTCGGCGGCGATTTAACTCAGCAGACGCCACGCTCGAACTTGGCCAAGGGAGAGAGCGTGCACAGAACAAACCTGCAGAGTGCCAGGGAAGCTTCTGGAAGGGACAAGTTAAGTCAGTGCTGGCTTGGACCTCAAGTTGGTTATCTGTGACAACCTCCCTTTGCTGTCTGCCGGGCCCCCATGTCACGGGGACTAGAGCCTGGAACTCCAGGGCCGGCCCGGGATCGGCTCGCGCACGCTGCCCCGGGCACTCTCCTGGGTGCTGGCGAAGGGGTGGCCGGCCACCAGACCACGCTGGGTCTCTGCGCTCCAGGAGCTATGCCCGTCCAGCAGGGGCAGACCCACGGACAGCTGTTTCATGGGCCACATTGGGGTGCATTCTGTAGAGACGCAGAGTGAAGATCTGGGGCGTGATGGAGACTGAGCCGCCTTACTGGGGGATGGGGAGGCGTCTTAGGGAAGGCGACATCTGAATTGGATGTTGCAGAACGCCGAGGGTTTGGGCAGGCTGAAGGGAAAAGGTGGGGGGTGATGATCAAGCCGCCTCCTTAGGCGGGGAAAGGGGGTCTCACCTGCGGCCAGCCGTCAGGTGAGTGGGCAGGTGGAAGGGGAGGGAGGGAATGAGGGCGGGACTCTGTTTCCTGGACTTGGGCCCGGCCCTGAGGCCGGATCCATGGTTGTGCAAGCCTCCCTGATAATAACCCGGCCCCACTCCCAACCCCTGGGGCCATGCGTCAGCGGGGACGTGAGTTGGTCAAACCACGGCCGCCGGCGTGCGGGGCCAGGGGCCCGAGGTAACGCAGTGCTGCACCCTGGGAAGCCAGCTGGGTGGCTCTGGGGCTCCCAGGCGCTGTCCCTTCCCTCCCCTTCCGGGTCTGTGGGTGGCCATCCCCACCTGGGTGTGATCCTCTCCACTCCTCCCCACGGCCCTTCCCTAGCTTGAGTTCTGAACGGGTCAGCCCAGCGAACTTGACCTTGGGGTGAAGACCCAGCGGCAGGGAGGGTCACAGGCGGCCGGCAGCTGGCCACGTGCAGGTCTGGGGCAGCGTGCTCCCGGGGGGCCTGCTCCGTCTGC
>PVJL010002496.1:114282-152683 GCA_004026885.1 Lyroderma lyra | reverse complement strand
CAGGAGCCCCAGAACAGCAGGCCTGCGTGGGCAGGGCCCCCCTCATGTAGGACCAGGAGAAAGGGCGTGGTAGGGTGCACAGAGTGGGCCATGGCGGTTTCACTAACACTCACAACCGGAACCTTGGTTTGCTCCATGCGCCCGTAGGACGGGTCATTCAATTCCCCTCTGCACCTGATGGTCCCTGAGTCATTGATTCTGTGGCCCCCACTTGCCCTCTGCCCCACACTTGCAATGGGAACCCCTGGAACTTCGCAGCCCCCACCCCGACTCCCAGGCTGACCTGGACACCCTCTCGGCCTCTGCATCTTCCTGGGTGACCTCGGCAGAAGGACAACCTCTCTGGCTCTCAATCTTGCCAACTTTAAATTGGCACAAAGAGACCCATTCGCAGGGCTCGAGTGAGGGGCCACCGAGATGTATGAAATAAAGCACACGGGGTGCCCAGGACACGGGCACAGTGAGCGCACAGTGGCGGTCGTCAGTAGTATTGCAGGTGTCGGCAACGGCAGTTTGCTCCGAGGGAGCAGCCTTTGCCCCGAGGGGGCAGCATCTGGGCCCTGAGGGTGCTTGCAGGGCTGCGTGGAGGGGCTGGCGGAGGCCCTGCGGGGCGGCCTCTGGGACGGGCTCCTGGAGCCTCGCGTCAGCCCCCCACCCCCAGTGCGGCCGCCAGATGGGGAGCGGGGAGCAGCGCCCGGAGAGCTTTCGCACGCAGATAGCGGCGCTTTCTCTGCGAACGAGGACGCCCTTCCCAGTGCAGATTTCCCACGCCGATCTCCAGGGTGTTGAGTTCCCTCCTCCACAGCGGTGGGGTTGTTGAGGCTCTTGGAGCCATTGTCTGGGCCCGGCGGGGTCCTGTCCTGACCCCAGGAGAAACCCCATCTTCTTTTCCCTCCCCGGGGGTGCAGGTGTTCCAGCCTCTCAGGTGAGCCAACCTCGCGTCCAAGCCCGGCCCGAGCGGCTCTCCCAGCCCCGGGCTGCCGGGGTCTCCCGGGATCTCCCTGCTTGCCGCTCTCGTGTCAGGGCTGGAAGGGAGCTGGGCTGTTTTGCATGGAGCACAAGCTCCCCTGTTCCCTAACCCACAGCTCATTCTCTAGAACATTCTCCCCAAGCCAAGACAGCTGTCGCAGTGTGACGCCCCACCCCCTGCCGCTGCTTCTCCTGGCCTGACTGCCCCAGTGTGCCTATGATGATGGTTAAAAATAAGTCTGGTCATTTGTGACACGGAGGTGGAAACATGTGGTCCCTTCACTTCCAAGGTGACCCCCTTCCTGCAGGGGCTCCTTAGTGATAAACCTGAGAGTGGTCAGCACCCATTTAATGAGCACTTACTATGTGCTGGGTCCTATGTATGATCCGCTCATTGCCTACGTGATCTGTGTGATAGTCTGACTTTAAAGAGGGGGCACCTCAGGCTCAGAGAGGTTAAGTGACGTGCGGGGTTGCACAGCTTGTTCGTGGCAGAGCTGAGCTTCAAATCCACACCAGCCTACTGCAAATCTCATCCAGTTTCCGTCATCCTGCTCCCTCCGCCCTGGTCCTAGTGCTAATACCCTCCAAAGATGCCCCACCCTTGGGTCAGGGGCCAAAACAGCACAGCAATAATGCAGTTAAAGACTGGACCTTAAGGGCTGTGGGAAGAGGGCATTTTCCTCAGCTGGCGGGCTTTGTAAAGCACTGTCTTTGGTGAGGACAGAGAAGTGACATGCAGCTTGCTGGGGTCTGTGACTTTGTTTGGTACATTTCTCCCACCCACATGGCTTTGGCTCTCCTTGGGACCCCTGCACAGCACCGCAGGGCCTGACCTGGCCGCCCCGTGGCAGGAAGGGGAGCTTGAAATTGTTTTTGAGATGTTTTCATTGATTTTCTTTAATGCACAAGGACATTTCCATTCACACATGGGCTTAGTTGAGGGGGACAAAAGAAAAGATTTGACATGAATTTAGGGGGCTAGGTAGTGCTCAGGGAGGGAGCCTGAGTGCCTTGTCGATTGTGCTTCAATTTATCAGTATTTTCCTGGAGTTCCTTTGCAAAGCCCTCTGCTTAATCTCGCTGCTGGCGGGGGATTGGACGAGATGTGGCTTCCCAGGTCCCTTGGATCTGGGACCAGTTTAGGCCAGCAGCTCTGCCCCTGCTCTGTTGAAATCACAGCCCCCGAGCTGTCCTGTTTTTCCCAGAGGGCATCGGGCCTTCGGATGAGAGTTCCCAAAAGAAAACAAGTGGGTGAAAGTTTGAGGACCTGCCTGAGGCCTTGACGTGAGAGCACGGGTGCTCTTGCACCTGTCATGTCTAAGGGACACAATCCCACATGTGAAACAGCTGTCCTGAGGGCTGATGACGTTTGCACTGTGCTTACCTGTGAGAGAAAAATAAAAATAAAAGCAAAGCATTCTGGACCAAGTTCTTAAAGATGGCTGCCTCGGCGGGGTGAGCAGGAGCAGGGGGACAGCAAGAGAAAGGCCAACGGGGATGCCAGCTTTCTGCTCCCTCCACCCCTGCCCTGAGGGCTGCTCGGATTCCCGGGATCTTCGGAAGAATGTTTCCCCAAACCTCAGAGAAGACGACGGCTCAGTTTGCCTTCCTTTCCCTGTTTTGGTCTGCTAAAAGCACCCCAGAATGGGTGGCTTAGAACAGCAGAAGTTATTCTCTCACAGCTCTGGAGGCTGAGTCCAAGGCCAAGGTGTCAGCAGGGCTGTGCTTCCGTGGAAGGTGCTAGAAAGGACCTGTTCTAGGCCTCTCTCCTGGCTGCTGGTGGTTTCTTAGATGGTGGGCATGTCACTCCAATTTGCACGTGACATGTTCCCTGTGTGCGTGTCTGTCTCGTGCCTAAATTTCCCTTTTTCATGAGGACACCCATGATGTGGGATGAGGGCTGGCCCTAATCGTCTCTTTTTAACTTGATTACCTCTGGGCATACCCTACTTCCAAATAAGGCCACATGCTGAGGTGCTGAGGCTGAGGACCCCAACATATATTTTTGAGGGGACACAATTAAATCCTAGCACCCCCTCTCTTCCCCAGACTGGTTGGTTCAGTTAACTGTCCCTTAAATGTAAATGAGACTTCCTACTCCACAAACTTCTGGTGTGGTGAGAAGATGGACCAGACCAGGGGTGTCCACCTAACCGTGTTTCCTCCCTGGGAATTGGTGACAAAATGCACACGTCCTGGTCGGATGTGAGGTTAGATGGACGGATGGGCCGGTGCGGTGCCTGGTACGTGGCAGGTGCTCGGTCAGGGGGTGCCCAGAACAAAGAAGGAGGTTGTTGTCATTGTCCCCATCTGTAGATGAGGAAACTGAGACTTAGAGATCCCCTGACCTAGGGGCAGCGTGATGGCTGTCTCTGCAGACGCTGGACCCCCTCCCCTTGGCCCCTGCTTCCCCCCGTGCCTCCTGTGTTTATGGTCCCCCACCTCATGGTATTTATATATTAATCTGTCTTCCTTCCTTGCTAGACCCCAAGCTGTCTGAGGGCTGCAACTAACCTTATTCACTTTTATTTTGTATTTCTGTTTCATGGTTTCATTATTTTGTATTTTATTTTTTATATATTGTTATTAAAAATACACGTAACGTAAAATTGGCCGCTGTAATTATTTTCAAGTGACCGTTCGGTGGCGTTAAGTACGTTCACATTAGTGAGCAACCATCAGCCCCTTCTGGTCCAGAGTGTTGTCATCTTCCCCGAGTGAAACCCTGAACCCGTTAAACACAAACTCCCCACTTCCCCCCTCCTCCCAGGCTCTGTTTCTATGAGTTCGACTATTTTAGGAACCTCCTGTAAGTGGAATCCTGCAGTATCTGTGCTTTTGGGACTGGCTTATTTCACGTGGCATAACGTCTCCAAGGTTCTCCGCGTTGTAGCGTGCTTCCGGATTGCCTTCCTCTTTGGGGCTGAGTAGTATCTCATCGCACTCGTACGGGTGCGGAGCAGTGTACCACCTTGGTTTCTCCATTCATCCATTGATTGTCCCCTGTCTGGCTGTTGCCAATAACGCTGCCGTGAGCACGGGTGTACAAATATCCCTTAAATCCACGCTTTCAGTCCTTTGGGGTAAGAAAGCCCGGAAGTGGAATGACTGGACCTCACCTCACTCGCCTCTGTTCTCGGGGTCGATTACAGTACCGATAGGACCTGTATTACTTATTAAATACTTGTCGAAGGAATGCATCAAGGGATGCCTGATTGATGAATAATCGAGCAAGGAATGAAGCAAGGAACCGAAATCTGACAAGGACAGAGAGGGTCACTTTGATGGGGAGGGTCCCGGGGAAGCCCCGGTCAGAGGGGAGGGGACGGGAATGGACAGGTTTTGCAAGAATGGCCAGCACGTCATCTCTGTTGGCTCCTGTCGACCCGCCCCAGCAGGGCTCCCACCAAGGCACTCGTCTCATGACGCCCTCAAAACACACTTTCTGAACTCACGCGAGTCCCGACGGGTTGATGCCCTCGATTAATTTCTGTGCTATGGGACATCCTGGAGAGTGGCCTGGCACTTTGGACTTGCAGGGAGCAGCCTTCTGTGCCTCCTCCCCTACACAGGAGCAGGGATTTCCAAGCCCCCCGCTTCCTAGGAGCTCCCCAGACGCGCCCCCCCAGAACTGGCTACGTGCCCTGCTCGCGTCCCCTGCTCCTTCTCCGTCTGACATGAATGTCAGGTGGCTGAATGTGACTTTATTTGTTTCCCTTTTGTTCGGAGCTGAGGACAAGCTGCCCGTCTCCGTCCCAGCCCTGGACGCTGGGAGGCTGTGACTGGCCGTGGCCCAGGACAAAAGAGAAATGAGCCTCAGGTAGCAGATCTGCCAGAAAAATTCTGGCTGATCCGAGCGCCTCTCACCCCGTTCTCGATGGCAGCAGTTCTGCCTTTCTCTGGGGAACCCCCTCCTCCCCTCCCTCCACCAGCCCCTGAGAAACTCGCATCCCAGAGGCGGTGGCATGGGGTCTGAAGGTTTCTTATCATTTTGTCAGCTCGTCACTCAGGACCGGCCACCAGTTTGACAAGGACAGTAGCCAGAAGGGCAGCGTCAGGGGTGAGGATGGCGTCTGGGGGTGGCTTCGCCCAGGCTCACTGCTGCAAACTTTATTTAAACACGGCCACGTCTCGCTGGCCTTCTCCCTCTAGGGAGATAAATCAGCCCGTGAGAGGAAGGCCATCTCTTCTCCAGCAGGCCGCTGTCAGCCCCAGCGAGAGGCCACCTGCAGGCCCGTCGCGTCCTTATTTTGCTGTTAAAGTGGGAGAGTGGGTGTGGGGAGCCGCGGGGGGCTGGGCTGGGGAAGGCCCCGGGGGCGCCCAGGGCGGCGGGGCACGGGCTCGGTGAATGGCGGACTGGAGAGCTCTTGTGCACAACGAGATTAGCGCGCCGCGAGCGCTTCCATGCCAAGGTGCTAATGCAATAACACACGCCAGTTTGCCAACTTTTCAAATTGAATGTATTTGATTATTTGCTTTTAATTAGTGTGAGTTTTGGAGTATGTACAGGATTGTCAGGGATACACGCAAAGCCTCCGACAGCCCAGGAAGCCTCCCCTCGGTAAAGACGGTCTGGATTGTTCTTTCTCAGCTGTGGAGAAGCAGGTTTAACAGCCCCGGTCCGCGGTGCGGCCCTTGTCCATCGGGCCTCTGTCTCAACCAGCTGGCCAGGCCCGCTGGAGCGAGGAAACGAGCCTCGTCCGACGTGAATCCCAGGAAGGATTCTCCAGCTCAGCTCGGCTTCGGCAAACACCCTGGCTCGGTTTTGCTCTGGTTTGCGTCTCCCTTCGCTTCCCAGCGGTGCCCGTGGGGTTGGCTGTTCGCTCTTCCCGCTTTGCCGTGCGTGTGTTTCCGGAAAGGAACTGGGCCGTGGGAGGCGCAGCAGCAGAACCGGGCCACGGCACTGCCGAAGACCTCAGGGTGGCCTGGGTGTGCTGTCTCTCCACGGGGCGGGTTCTGCTCAGGCCGATTCGAGGCCCTGTGCTTTCCCAGGGGACAGCGAGGCTGGGGACAGGGGCTGGTGTCGCCAGGCCCGTGAGGGATGGCCCTGGATTTGAGCCTCAGCCTCGGTGCCATCCTGGCTGACGCACCAGCTACCACGTCTTTCATTTTCTGTGATTTTACCCAGGATTCCCCCCGCTGCCCCATGGGAGTTCTGCGGGCAACGGTCACGGTCCTTTGGGAAAACAAAACAAGTCCTTCTTCAGCGCCCAACTTCCAGAAGCAGAACGAGTGGCAGCTCTGCCTCCTCCCTCCCTCTCTGTCCCTCTCTGCGTTTGGTCAAGAGCAGAAGAATTCAGCTTGAGGCGTTTTCAGGCCTGTCACTTGGCTTGCCTCTGCCCCAGGACACTGGGGACAGGGAGAGAGACGGAAGCCCACCCTGGCGTGGCCAGCCACATTGTCCCTTGCTGTCCCAGCAACTTGCCCGGGCCCTGGAGGAGCGGCCACGTCGCAGGCCAGCCAAGACCCCTCATACACATTCTGCGGCCAGCCGCCCACTCACCCATCACCTACACAATCTCTCAGTTACATTAAAAAAAAAAATCTTCCCCCCCTTAACAATAGAGAGGAACAAATGGTTGACAAATAACAACAGCAGCAGCTCTCCAACAAAAGCACGCAATTATTACAATTATACTATCCTTGATTAGGCTGCCATGCATTGCATTTCAATGTAATTGATGTTGTAGGTTGACACATCGGACACCAAATATTCTCGCCTGTCCCTTCTCTCTTTTGTTTCAGAGGCTGATTTGCATTTTCTATGCTTTTAGTAATGAAGACTTAGCACTTTTCCTCCATTAGAAAAAAAAAGAGAGCTACAATAATCTGCAACTCGGCACTTGTTTAAGGATTCTGACCCTCGCAAATACCACTTTGCTTCACACATTAGCTGCTTACAAAGAAGGAAGCTAATGTATCATCTAATTGGGCAAACCACTGCATCTGATTTCTCTCAATCAGACTATTAGCTTCGTAATTACCCATCTGCCTCGTGTGGAAAAACGGCAAGGCGCACACCCAGCTAATAACGTTCTCAAGAGCTCTCCACCACAATGAGAGGGGGCGACGTGGAGGGAGATGGTCTCTAACCATTTCGGTGCCAAGGTGGCCACACAGCGCCGGGGGGCTTTGCCAACCGCCCCCCGCCTGCCCGTGCTCCATTATTTGTCTTTAATTAGTCGGAGGTTTGGAGGCCCCGCTGCCACGGTGATGGTGGCCGGGCGGATGCCAAAGGGTGGTGACCGGCGGAGGCATCCTGTCACCTCTGCAGGAGATGCTTGGGTGGAGGGAGGAATGTCGCCTGGGCTTGGCAGGTGTCCTCAGAAAGGGATGAAGGCTCTCCCAAGACTGGGTTGGTCCCTCCGTTTTTCCCATGTGGGTGAAGAGCCCTTCTTGGCCCTCTGCTGGCGCTTACCTGGGGACGAGGACGTCAGAAAGGGGCCCCGGACCTCGCTAATGTGTCACGATTCCTTCTGGCTCACTGTCGCCTGGTATTGTGTTCTCAACACCCTTTTGCTCAGTTCTGCGGCTGTGGGGTCGGGAGATGGCGTGACCTTGGCCATGTCACAGGACGCCTCCTTCCTTCCTCCTCCGGAACCCGAGAGAGGGGGCTGGGCGCTCATGTCCTCAGGGACGGGGCGGCTGGCACGTGGGTACGTTTGGGAGGGCAGGTGGGGCCGATTCCGGTGCCAATTGGAGTGAGTTGTTGGCTCCTCTAACCCCTCAACTAGAGTAGCTCGGCTGTTGTTTGAATATCGTCCTATGTCAATTTTATTGGAACAAAGGGTTCCAGCGAAACATTGGGGGAGCAAGCGCACACATATGACTAATAACTGAACGTCGAATGACTTAATGTCAGTCTCAAGCCAGGGAGCCGTGCCGGGCAGTCCCAGGCTGACCGCCCAGCCCTTGGCTAACGGAGGCCCTTGCTGCCGCTATTTAAGTTGGAGGTCGGCGGAGCAAGGTGGAGCCTTCTCAGGCTGACACGGTGATGGAGTTCGCTTTTGCACAGTCTTTGTAGCCAAAGTTTAGTTATGATTTTAAAGATTCATTGATAGCTAATACGGAAGTGTTAGGCTCAGAACAGACATTTCCGTACTCGTTCTATCACCCACGTCTCCGTGTGTTATGGTGAGAAGCCTCATGCATGGCTGACCACACGTATCGTTTGAAATGGGACAGAAAACCACGGTCCTGTCCCGTCTCAAATGGCACAGAGGGTCGGCCTACTGGCACCTTGAATGTAGCCAAGCGAGACCAGGCTGACCCTCTGTACCGTTTGCAACGGGACAGGACCGTGGTTTTCTGTTCTGTTTCAAATGGGCCGTCTGGTCAGTCTACTAACAGATAACATTTATTTGGGGCGTGACCCCTGCTTAATGCGACTTCAGGGTAAACAAAAGAGAAGCTTGTCCCTGACACAGGAAGGGACAAAGTCTCGGGCTTTGTCTGGTCTTGCCAAATGCCCCGTGGTGCTGGCCAGGGCTTTCCGAGGTGCAGGCCTGACGTTCACTCACGAGTCTGCCTCAGCCCAATTATGTCCGTCCCAGACAGCCAGTTCTTTTCAACGTCACAATATCCCATTGAAAGGGTTTGGTGGGTCCGTGATCATTTTCCTAGTCTATCTGCAGGGACACCAGGAACCTTAACAGCTACCTGTATCTCTTAGGAACTCCGTGGGAAATGCCTTTCTTGCATCATCTAAAGTCTTTTTATAAAGATCTTCTAAGACTTTCTGTTTAAAGAAAGGTTTGACTTCCCATGCACCATATGTACACCCTATATTTTATCACTGGTCATCTTTTCCTCTTTGCTTTGGCTGCTAGGAAGCTCAAAGGCCAAATTTTATCCTATCTCCATTGGCTTCATGGGACTAGATGTCCTTTATTTTATGTGGGAATGCCACTAAAACTTTATTATTTTTCTGTTTACATTCATATCTTTTCCTTTGCTCTCACTCCTGCAAATGTTTGTCTCTCTTAAATCCTTTTGGAGGGAGAAGGTTCTGGTGGAAACAGAGACCAGTGAGGTTAAGCGATTTGTCTAAGTTTCACAGCAATGAATGCAGTGAAGAAATCTTTCTTTTGTCCAGAGAGGATTTTCTCAGATGTGGTGACGATAGCTACAAAACCTGCTGAAACTAGTTCATGTTGTGGTCTGCTACAGTGTCTTAACTTCTCCTTGACAAGGTTCAGGTAGCTTGTGAGCCTCCCTTACAGCTTTCTTACTCTCCGCTGGAAGTCTGGGGCGCTAGGCTGTCTGACTCCGCCACGCCACATACGGCGACAGAGGTGAGGGACAAGCTGCCCTCGCGGCCTTCTGCGCCATGGGGCCGAGTTCCCACTTGTCACAGTTGTGGTACCGCCATCATTTCTGTCACAACCTGAGCTGCTCCGTCAGGGCCCCTCCTCTGAGAAGTCCGTGTGTCTGCAGCCTCTGCACAGCCCCGAGGTCGAGGTGAGACGTGACTCGTGGATCGCCCAGGCTCTCGGAAGCTGCACCTAGCTGACCCCACAACCGTGCTACGGAGAGTCGGGGACCTGGGCCGTAGGCCGCCTGGGACACGCTCTCATTTCATCCCCAGACGAGAATCACTTGTTCGGGTCAGGCCTTTAGCACTTGCCTCTGATCACAGCCACTCTTGTCTTAAAGCTTTTTGGGGGGGAGGGGTCTCTTCTCAAAGGACTCCCGCATGGAAGGAGGGTCGCCTCACCGTTTTAGAGTGGAGATGTCCTCTCAATTGTTTTTGACACTGTCTTTTCCCTCTCTCCCTTCTTATTAAAAAATGTCCTGTGACCTTTAACATAATTATAATTCTTTTGAGAATTGGATTAATACCTCTGTCCTAGCAACGCAGACCTGAGAAAAACAGGACGTGCAGGGCAGGTGCAGTAAAGAAAACGGGGCCTAAGTATGGACTCTGTGATGAGTTCCAGTTTGAACAGCCCTCGGGAAGTTCCTCCCCATGTCTAACCGCTATTCCTCCCATTGCATTCTATCTCATTTCCTCTAGGTCACGGTGGGGCAAGATGTCAATCACGGTCCACTGGGGGACCCCCAAGCAATTTTGGGGTGACGGCTGGAATAATAAAACAAATAGCTCGTGGACCCCAACACTTGGAGAAGTAGCCCTTGCCCTGAAAGAGCCTGCCCAGGCCTGCTCTAGGTCTTTTCCTCAGAGGAGACAGGCTTCATACTAATACCCAGATAATTAGAAATCCAGCCAACTTTCTATTGATTATAAGTAGATTACGTTGCAGTGCATCTGTGGCAAACCTTGCTTTCGTCTCTTAGTTAACATCTCTGTTGCTTACTTAATTTCTTTATTGCTTTTCTAACCATCGCCATCTGCTACTGAAATTGGAGTTCAACAGGAACTAGAATGTCGAAGCTTTCAAAATGAAAACAACGACTCGGAGGCCAATGGGACTGGGACAGATAGCT
Organism: Lyroderma lyra; assembly: GCA_004026885.1. Lineage (NCBI taxonomy): Eukaryota > Metazoa > Chordata > Mammalia > Chiroptera > Megadermatidae > Lyroderma > Lyroderma lyra. Next base: position 142,264 of record PVJL010002496.1, on the reverse strand, counting down.
GTCTTGGAGGTGGGGCGAGCTCTGATTAAACTGACTACAGGCCGCTGCGACTCGGGTTGGCCTTGGCCATCATCTGTTCGTTGTCCACCAGGTTCGTGGATGAGGAAACCAAGACTTGGTTGAGGCATGAGTCTTGTCAAACGTCACAGAGCTTCTTGGAGGGAGCTCTGACACTAGGGCCCAGGTCTGGGGGGCTTGGTAGTCCATGTCATTACTTTTGCATCAGTCCGGAAGGCGGAAATGCCCATTTTCGACATAGAAGGTACAGCTGGGCAGACTGCATTTTGGGACAGATTGGGAAACTGCGATTGTTCAGCGCCTCCCAGCCCCTCTGGAATTTTGCCTTCGTGGTGCAATTTCACGATTCTGTGTGCAGCATCACGGAAAACTAGGACATCGGTTACCCCCGTAGGAAAAGGCAGGCGAACCCCAGAGGGCAGCACGTCGACTGCGAACTGCTCGCGCGCACAGAAGTCGTTTCCCGGCACCGAGCGCTCGCACGTCCGCGGGCACGAGGCTCTGGTGTGACTGACGCCGTCACGCGGGCGTCGGGATACGTGCGACATCCTCAGCATCTGGACCACGTCCAGCTCATGTGTTTTTTCCCCCATCTGCTCCTGGTGTTTTAAGTAAAAAAATGTTTGTATCTGCATCCCCCCAAGCCCTGCTGTAAATTGTAAATCATGCCATTACAGATGGTAAAACCACAATGTCAAGCAACAATTCACAAAGCCGCAAAGATTCTCCGGAGGAATTTTCTTGTTCTCGTTGATCAATTTTATATTTTCCCCTTGGCCACAGACACACATTAAATGGCACTAATTCAGCGAGAAAACTCGTACGGGGGAATATTTCAAGTGGAGCAAATGGCAGTGAGGCCTCTGCAAGTATCTATTCGGTAATCGCCTCTGCACTCTACCTGAGTCCACCGCCTCTCTTTCAGTGGAGTGACAGGGACACAGAGATGGGGAGGGGCTGTGGGGGCGGGCAGGGGGAATGTTCCAGTTAAATCAGGTGCAAACACAGAAATCGTGTGGCCTTCTCCTGGTGGGGATGTTTAGTACCAGATCATGAGAGCTGGTGGCTGGTGCTGGCGGGTCAGGCGGGGTGCTTTCCGTTGGGTAGTCCCCCCTGTGTCTGAGTAGGACTTGAGCTGGGCCGCTGATGTCTTGGAATTTTTTTTTCATTCGTTTCTTCAATGAGCATTTTTCAGTATACTTTTTAGTTCAAGTGCAGCATACAAGTATGTACGTATGTCTGTTTTTAATTCAGGTGCAACATGTCTACACCTGTTTCATTCAAATACAAGATACCTACCTACATCTACTTCATTCAAGTACAACATACATACATTGTTTACAGCTTTACAAGCGGATACATTTTTGCAAAATGAACACACCTGTGTAACCACCACACCCATCAAGAGGCAGCTGCCCAGAACATTCGTTCCCTCTTACTCTCCCTGGTCACCCCTCAAAAGTGACTGCTGTTCTGACTGCTATCACCATTCACTGCTTGGGATGTACTCTTTGGGGTTTTTTTTTTAATTCAATGAACATTATGTTTGTCCAATTCCTTCATGTTTGAGAGTATGGCAGTATTTTGTTCATTTGCATTACTCTTGTATTCCATTGTGTGTGTGCATGTGTGTGTGTGTGTGAGTGTGTGTATGTGTGTGTGTGCGTGCGCATGTGTGTGCGTGTGTGTGTGCATGTGTGTGCATGTGTGTGTGTGTATGTGTGTGTGAGTGTGTATGTGTGTGCGCGCGCGCGCGCATGTGTGTGTGTGTGAGTGTATGTGTGTGTCTATATAGTCTATATATCATCTATTACTTATTCATTCTACTATTGATAGACATTGAATTGTTTCAAGTGTTTGGCTTTTATGAGTAACAGTGCTGTGGACATTTTTGTTTGTGTCTTTTGGTGCCCATTGTGCACATTACGTTGGTGATATTCCAAGGATGGAATTACTGTATCACGTTCAGAGTTAGGAAAGATCTCCAAGCACTTTTTCAAAGTGGTTGTACCTATTCACACTACTAGCAGTGCAATGAGAACTTCGATTTTTTGTCACCCTCACTAATATTTAGCATTATCGGTGCTATTTACCTGATGACTAATGGGAATGGCCATCTTCTCATGTGATAATAGGCTAGTCAAATATTCCCTTTTGAGAAGTGCCATCACAAGTCTTTTGCCTATTTGAAAAAAAGTGGGTTCTTTCTTTTTCTTTTTTGATTTTTTTTTTTTATGTATTCTGGATACACGTCATACACACACACTTATACATATTTACATAGCAAATATCTTTCCCCTTTTTTGCCTTTCCACTTTATTGATGCTATATTTTGATAAGCTTTAATTCTTCATTTTAATGAAGTACAATTATTGCCATCATCTCTTTTATGATTATTGCTTTCAGTTTAAGAAATCTTTACACATACTCAACATCATGCGTGTGTTTTCTTGTTTTATCTTCTAGGATGGCTCCATCCAATACAGTAGCCACTAACCTCGTTTAGCTATTCAAATTTCTTTTGACTATAAAAATTTCTTTTTAAGCTATAAAAATTTCTTTTTAAGCTTTATTGAGGTGTAGTCAACATTCAATCAGCTGCACATTGTAAAGCATACAATCAGATAAGTTCAAACATACTGTTACCACAATGAAGCAATAAACTTATCTACCAACCCCCCCAAAGTTTCTTTGCAACGTCTTCCTTCCCCCACCCCCCTGTCTTTAGGCAACCACAGAGCTGTCCTTTTTAACTACCGAGTCCTTTATATTTTCTAGAATTTTATGGAAAGGGAATCATTTAGCATGTACTCTTCTCTCTCTTTTTTGCGGGGTGGGGGCGATGGTGGTGGTTCTGGCTCATTTCAGCGCAATTATTTTAGAGACCGACCATTCTATCGAGTGTATCAGCATTTCTCTCCTTTTTACGGCTGTGTGATATTCCACTGTGTGGATTAGACTACAATTTATTTATTCATTCACCTGTTGATGAACATTTGGGCTGTTATAGCTTCTATGAACCTGCATTAGTTTTCTATGGCTGCCATAACAAAGGGTCACAAACCTAGTGACATAAAACAACACTGATTATTACCTGACAGTCCGGTAGGTCAGAAGCGTGACCAGCTGTCAGCAGGGCTGAGTCCCTTTCTAGAGGAGAATCTGTGTCCCGGCCTCCCCCAGTTCCTAGCGGCTCCCCGCATGCTTTGGCCTGTGGCCCTCTCCCTCCGTCTTCAAAGCCAGTAACATTACGCGTCTCTGAGTGCCCTTCTGTTTCCACATCTCTCTGTGACCACGGTGAGGAGGGACTCGCTGCTTTTAAGGACTCATGTGATTCGATTGGGCCCACCTGGATAATCCAGGACCATTTCTGTACCTGAAAGCCGGTCACCTTGGCTACTCCAAAGTCTCTTTTGCCCTGGAAGGTAACACTTCCACAAGTCTCTGGGGGTCGGGAGTGGGCATTTTGGCTGGTGGGGGTGGCTGTCCCTTTGCCTCTTCTGTTCATGTCTCTGCGCTTTAGTTTCTCTTGGGTAAATACCCAGGAGTGGGGCAGCTGGATCATATGGTAGTTGTATGTTTAATTTTCTACAAAACTGGAAACTGTGTTCCAAAGGGATTTAGCATTTGACGTTCCCACCATCAATTTATGAGAGTTCCAAATACTCATCGACATTTGGTATTGCCTGTCTTTGATGATCACCACGTTAGCCGGTGTGTCGTGGTATCTCATTGGGGTTTAATTTTAGCTTCCCAAATGCCCAATGATGCTGAGGATCTCTTCATGGGCTTATTTGCCACCCACATACGAACATGCCCCATCTGATTGTGCTTCGCAGGGGTTGTGGTTTTTAAAATGGAAGGCAAGACCCCGTGTCAGCAAAACGGTGACGTCCTGCGTTACTGAGCTACTTGCTTTGTGCTGGTGGTCTGGAACTGACCCCACATTATCGCTGAGGTATGCCTGCGTCTTCCTCGGTGCTGTGTTGGTTCAACACTTTGGTGCATTTTAGATGGTCTTTAAATGGTCATTTTGTTATTATTGAGTTTTGAGAGTTTTTTAAAAAAATTAAGTCCTTTATCAAATATATAATAAGCAAATATTTTCTCCCAGTCTGAGGCTTGTCTTTTTATTCTCCTGTGTCTTTGGACAAAGTCCAATTTATCAAATTTTTTTTTTTTTATTGATCTGCTCTTGTTGTTGTATCTCAGAAATCTTCACCTCACCCAAGATCACAAAGATTTTTCTATGTTTTTATTTACCTAGTTTTCTAGTTTCTAGGAGTCTATTGTTTAACAGTAGTGGTGATAATGGATATCTTTATCCTGTTTCTGATCTCAGGTACAAACTTTCACCATTTCTCCATTAATTAGGAGGTACGAGAGAATTCTGGGGTAGATATCCTTTCTCATATAAAGGATATCTACCTTTTTTATTTCCTGCTTGATTAAAAAATATTTTTTCTTTCTAGTCTGATTTTGAAATCATGAACAGGTGTTGGATGTTATAGAATACTTTTTCTGCATCTATTTGAGATGATTACACGTTTCTGTCTTTATATTTTGGTCAATGTCATAAATTACACTGATTGATGTTCAAATTCTAAATCGACATTTTACTCTTGGATTAAAATAAGTTCTTTGTGATGTATTTTCCTTTTTAGATGTCACTGGATTCTATTTGCCTATGTTTTTGCTAAGTAAGTCTTTTCTTAAAAAAAGTTTAAGTTTGTTAGAGACATTGGCCTGCGTTTTTTTCTTATGATGCACCTATCTGGTTTTACTATTAAGGTTATGCTGGTTTTATTGAATGAGTTTGGAAATAAGATTGTATTACTTTCTTAAATGTTTGGAAAAATTAACTGACAAAGTGTCTTTGTGTCTAGAATTTTATCAGTTTTCAACTATGAATTTAATTTATGAAATATGGATTATTTAGATTTTTATATGTGTTTGTGTCTATTTTGCTACATTGTGTTTTTAAAATTAATTTGACCATTTTGCTCAAATTTTCTTTTTTGTACTTTCTGTTTAATTTGCTGTTATTTTTCTGGGTTCTTGGGCTGGATGGTGAAAGAGTTGATTTTCAGTCTTCACTATTTTCTAATATGTGTATTTAAACTGTTAATTTCCCTACAAAACACTCTTCAGTTGTATTTTACAAGTTTTGATAATGTTATATTTTATTATATTTCATCTCAAACTATTTTCTGATTTTCATTTTGATTTCTTCTTTGGCCCATGGGTTATTTATAATGTGTCCCCCCACCCGTGTTCTCCCCTCTGTGTGCCTGTCTTTGTATTTCCTGCTACTCTGCCTCCCAGTTGAATAACCTCTCCTGATGGATCCCCCTGCTAGTAAATCCATCTCTTTACTCCATGGTATCTCTAATTGCATTTTTTTTCCTGTTAGAAGTTACACTTGATTCTTTTAAAAATAATTCATTGGTGAAATTTTCATCTTGTCATATGTTCTTGAACATACTTATCACAATCACTCTAAGTTCTATGTTTGATAATTCGGGTATCTGCGTCATTTGTGTCTCCGTTGTCTATTTTTTTCTCTCTAGATTTTCAATGGCTTGCTTGATACCTTTTGAATTAAATGTTGGATGTACATTATATTTGAAAAATTCTAAGGGTTTGGTGATGTTATCTATCTCCAAAGAGGATTTATTTACTTATTTAGCCAGTGGTTAGGCTAGGGACAGATTACTTTAGTTCAGTCAGGTATTAAGATGGTTCAAGGCAGTTTTGGGTTTTATGTGGGCTCTATATGGCAGCTTAAATTCTGGTTTCTCCTTTTGGTGTCTGAGCTAAAAATTGGGTGTGTAATTGAGGTGAGTCCTCCTGGTAGCCCCATCTTCTAATTTTAGTCTTTGCATTCCATACAAATAATAAAATTAAAAACCAAACCAAACCAAACCAAACCATTTGTACCACTTAGTTATTTTCTACTTGGTTTCCCAGCCTCTGTTTCAGGGATGCTTAGGATTCAGCAAATATTCTTTTTTTTTTCTTTCTTTCTTTCTTTTTTTTTTTTTTTTGATGGTTCCCTGGCTGGGAATTGAACCCAGGCCGCGGCATTCATCAGCAAATATCGTTAAGAGGAAAAGCTGCACCGCATGCTAGGCTTATTATGCTGAGGTTCTCTCTTCTTTAGGATCTTGTTTTCCTAAGTCATAACCACCTTGGTGTCCCCAGGTTCTAACTTTTGTCGTCCCAACACCACGGATCTGTTCAGTACTCTAGGTCATTGCGTGGGACAGCCTCTAGGACTCAGGATGTGAACTGCCACATGCCCTCACAGGAAATAGTAGAATAGAAAAGCCTTGCTTGCTTCAACATGTGTTTCCTGTTTCCCAGGATCCAGGCCCTCACATCCTATCACCTTGATTTCTCTCTATTGCCTTCGAATAGTTCGTCTTCCCCCGGGGGTTGTAATCCTCCTTGGCGGGCAGATTGGTTCGGCACAGGTCACTCTTATCATAGTCTGGTGTCAGCACTGCCTTCTGGTGGCGGATTCCCAAGGGCAGCAAAGGAGCGATGTGTTGTTGTGAGCTGGGTTTGCAAGATGTGAATCAAGGATCATCACTGATGTGCAAACCGAGGCTCTGAGAAGCTAAGAGAGGTCTCCAAAGCCACCCATGCCCAGTCAGCAGGGCTTGTTGAACGAATGAACGCGGCTTTGCTCTGCACCTATGAGTGAGCCGACACGCCGTAAGTGTGAAGACAGTAGTTTTTGGTTCTAGAAAGGACGTGCTGCACTTCACAGGGAGCAAGGTTGAGATGCCCCATGAGCCGCACAGGGAAAAATTAGAATTGAGTCCAAAACAATGCTGACTACATGGGGGACAGTAAGCTGGGTTAGATGTGACCTTGAGGATGTCTTCAATCTACCTGTAAAAATGACATCACGGAAGCAGGACTCACCTGTTCTGGGAAAGTATTCCTTGTTGCCCATGCAACCGTCCTGATAGAATAGCAAGGTTCGGCATGTCCTGGGCTTCTTCGGGTTGGGGGCAGCCCATGGCCGGAGATGGCGCACAGTGCTTTGACATTTTTCCCCATGTGAAAATCGCTGGCGTCAATCAGGACGATACCCATCACCTTGGCTTCATCAGCTGACATTTCCCACCTGCCCAGACTAGTGCCTGGTACGTGGTAGATGCTTACTGATTCCCTGTGGAATGAATGAACTGCCATGTTCAGAGAGGTTCGGCTGGGGGTATTGGTCCTAGATCTAGGTCTTCGATCTCTCCACTTTACAGATGAGGAAACTGAGGCCGAGAGAAGAAGAGGTCACTCAGCTTTTTCTCTATAAACCATCGCGGCCCCGTTGTCCTCCCCAGTAGTGCTGCCCCGTTGTGGGGTTGGGTGGGGTCAGTCAGCGGGAAAGGAGGGGGCCTGGTGCCTGCCCCCGGGACACGTGTGGGCCGTGGGGGTTACCGGCATGAACCAGGCCCTGGCAGCCACGCTTGTCAAAGCCGCAGGAACCGGGTCCTCGCCGATAACCCCCGCGTCTCATCATTCTGCACGTCGCCTCATTTGGTGCATCCTTCCCTACAGAAGTGTCCCTCTTGCCTTATTTTCATGTCCGCAGCCCGGAGAACAAACTCGGATGAAATTCAGGGAATCCCCACAGGAGGGAAGGGCTGTGGACCAGAGCACGGAAAGCATGCAGCAGGGTCAAGCTGGCCACCAGTGTCTTGAGGGACAGATGTCCAGAGCGAGGGACAGCCTAGCCTGTGGCTTTGCTGGGAGAACAAAACACAAGAAGACATGAGCCTGAAGCCGTTGAGGAAGCCACTCCCTGGTGACCGTGGCCCACGCCTTGTCCTGGGAAGGGGGACTGAATGGCCACAGGAGGCGGTGCGGTAGACCCTCAGTTCACCGGCACCCACAGATGCTGGACACCTGAAGGTAGACTCTCCGCTAACCGGAACCCAAGCCACCAGCAACGACCTTCTGCCTGAGAGCGCTGGTGGCTTGGGTTCCAGTTAACAGAGAGCCTGCTGTGCTTTGCTGCAGGCCGGCGCTCAGGGGCCTGTTTCCGGCTGCCAGGGCCTGCTGGCCCTTCCCATTCTGGACACACAAAGCCCCCCGTGCCTTTCCTAACGGGGGGCGTTATCTCCCTTTTCCAGGCTGAGAAGCCCGTGCAGAGGAGGCCGGGCCTTGCCACCCCCACCTTGGCGGGCACAGGGTGAGACAGAGATGGTGGCACGAATGCCGGCCAGGCCTTCCGCTTCCAAGCCCGAGCTTTATCTCCCAGGTCCTGCTGCCTCTCGGAGCCTTCTGGAAAGGATCGTGCTCGGAAGCCAGCATCAGTCCAAACTTTGGAGCTGGGGCGTCAAGGGCCTGTGCGACTCTCTGCCCGCCTTCTGGCCACCACCATTCCTTGTGTGTTCCCCTCATTGGGCTCCACGGCTGCCAGGGGGACCCCTGAGCGACTGTCTTGTTTCTGTGCACCCAGGCAGGCCTTTGCCTACACCCCAAGTTTCCCCTTTCTCCCGCCTTTGTTTCCCTCCTGGGGTTATTTAAGTGGAAGTGTGTGGATCCTGCACATAAATGCACGGGGGGAATTGTCTTTCATCCTTACGCGTTCGGTGTATCGTGCATGTCATCTCTATAGCCTCTTCATTCATTCATTCATTCATTCACTCATTCATTCATTCACTCCTTGATCCATCCTTTGACATATATTTATTGAGCTCCTACTAGTGCCAAGCACTGTCCGAAGGACTCCTGCCCTTAACAGACAGTTGGAGAAACAGAAATAGTGAAGGCTGGACCCAGTATTTCTCTAGAACACACAAATCCACAGGACAGTCGAGGGTCAGCGTGTTGACAGTCTCTCACGCTGTGGCTCAGGCCCATCAGCGGAGACGCAGGAGCGCCAGTGCCCCCGGCGTGTTCCTGCTCCTGGCTCCAGATGGAGGAGGAGGGCCTTGTAACCATCCCCTCCTGTATTCTCTGCAGCTCCTGGCTTCCTGGGGATCAGGATGGTCCAAGCCCTCCTTCCAGATCGGGTTCTTGGCACTAATGTTGCCGCCCCAAGAGCACAAATAACTTGGGCCTTTCAGGGGTGCTTCTTATCGGCACCTGCAAGGCTCTCTCTTCTGTCACTGGCTTTCGTTTTAGGCACTGAGGCTGAGTCTAGAGTGACACGGTGTCATCTGACTCACAGCAGACGCCCTCCTCTGCCGGTAGCCAGGACTGTGACCAACCCTGCGTCCCGTGCCCCCCCCGGGGCAGCCTCCCCAGTGTCCCTCACACCCGCTGCCCTCTATCTGGGAATGTGGGGACATAGCAGGTGAAAGGGTGGGTGTCACAACGGACAGATCCATCTCTGGGCCTCGCTCTGCCACGTACTGGCTGTGACTACTCGGTAAATTCACGAATCTCGATTATAAAGCGGAAACACATTAAAAGAATGCTTCCTCTGTCACTCAGGGTTCTCCAAAGAAATGGCCCCAGGAGGAGATTATGTGTGTGATTCCTATTAAGGAGTCGGTGCCACAGTTTATTTTGAGGCATTTACAGTAATTTAAATTGGCTGACAATTTAGTTGAAGGAATCGGCTGACACACAATCGTGGGAGCAGGCAAGACCCCTATCAGGAGGCAGGTTGGCAGGCTGCAAACTCAGGGTGGAGTTGGTGCTGCAGTCTGGAGGCAGAATTTCTCTGGGAAACCTCAGTTTTCCCCGCTCTGGAGCCCGTCAGCTGATTGGATGGGGTCACCGCCACATTAGTGGGGGTGATCTTCAAGTCAGCTGATTGTAGATACCAAATGCCTTCGCAGCACCACCACCTGAGCATTTTGTTAAGTAACCACGTGCGCACTTAGCCTAGCCAAACTGACTTCCACTTCCTAGGAAAGTACAAGGATTAGGGAAAATAACAGGCGAAGTCCTAAGCGTGGAACCTGGCACACAGTAAGCATTTCTTCATTGCTACTCTTGTATTTTTATTTCCCACTCGTTTTGGTCTGCTGGTGCGTCAACAAAAGCCTTGTGCATTGCTCCAAGGCATTTGCTGCTCTGATACATCGTGTGTAAGGTGACATTTGCTCCAAGGGCCAGATGTGCGCTGTGGGAACTTAGAAACGAGTCTACCAAACCGTAAGCTCCCGGAGGGCAAGCGTATGTCTGGTTTACACGCAGGTCAGAGTCAGTGCTTGATGTACACAAAGAAATGAGCGTGCCCATGAAAACAAGGGTCTTATGAGCACGGCTGGCCAGTGCACATGTGGTACAAGTCTCATATGTAATTTAAAATTGTCTAGTAGCCATATTTAAAAAGAAAGCAACAGATATGAATATCAAGAATACTATCTCAACATGTGACCCATATACACATTTTACATTCCTTTTTTTTTTTCACACCAAGTCTTTGAAATCCAGCAAGTATGTTATAATTACAGCTTCGCCTCACTGGGGCCGGTCACATCTCAAGTGCTCAGTAGCCACATGTGGCTAGTGGCTACTGGACTGTCTGGTATAGGCTTAGGCGAATGTGTCTCCAAGTTTAGCTCCTGAATAATTGCATCTTAATCACTGAGGCTGGGTATGGCATGGACGCCATGTTGATAGTGGACCTTACTCTAGGTCAAGGGTGTCCAACCCTTTGGCTTCCCTGGGCCACACTGAAAGAAGAAGAGTCGTCTTGGATCACACATAAACTATACTCACACTAATGATAGCCGATGAGCTCAGGAAAGGATTATAAAAAAAAGAGGAAAATCGCATCATGTTTTATTACAGATTTGTGTTGGGCTGCATGTGGCCCGTGGGCCACGGGTTGGACAATGTCGCTCCAGACCAGACTCTGAATACGACTTGCTGACTTACGACAGCTCGTTCAGGGACGGTTTCTGACCCGTCCTCAGCACGATGGGGGCTGAAAGTGAGAGCAAGAATTATAGAAAGTTTTATAACAATGTGACAGCAAGTTCACCCCCACTGAATCTAATAATAAAAAAATTGGGGGTTGTATGACGTGTTTCTTTAACATTTTACGTCTCGGTAAATTCATTTGTATTGAGTTTTACCAAACTGTGGGATGGAGTAGAAAGAAAGAAAACCAGGTCCTTCACCAGAGTCTGAGAAGCACTGCCCTGCCTTACTGGGGCCGGGTCGCGTGTTTTTAACAAAACCTTTGATGGTTTCCAGACATGTGGACGTTGGAATCTTCTGAAATTAGGTTCCGTACCCGAAGCTGTGTAGACCTCATTTAATTTTAATGTCATTTCCCCCCACAAATCGCATTGTGTCCAGAGACAGAGCGTCAGGCCTGGGAGGGTCCTCCCAACCAGGGCAGCTGTGCTCCCTTCAAAGGCACTGTCCCAGTGCCTGCGGGAGCCCTGCACCCTCACAGGCCAGGACACGAGTCCCACACAGTCCTGCTTCCTCTCGAGGCCCTTTGTGACCCCTCTAGAACGCTGAGACCGTCAAGGTTTTCTCTGATCCTTCACGCAGAGAATAGGACTTTTCAGGCTCCATCTCTTGGAGCAGACAGGCAATTTGTTAAAAAAGGAAGGGAAAAAAAAATCTCTAGACCCAAAGGAACTCTATTTTTTCTTGTCCTTGCTCAGAGCTTTTATAGAACATCTTGAGTTTTCAAAGGCAATGTGCGCATATTGATTTTTTGTCCCTGACCCTGAGGGTTCATCGCTGCTGTGTTTTGGGCTCAGGCTCCCTATAGAAATCCCAGTGGCCTCAACTCGGGAAGTCTTGGTGATTGGACAATATTGGAAGCAGTTTCCTTATATAACTCCTCACAGGTGTCCTTTGTAATTTGTCATCTTCTCTTCTGTGAGGCTCTCCTCATAGGATCTTTCCCGGGTGGCTGGAAACTTTTAAATCAGCCTTCGGGCCAGAATTTCTACAAGGAAATGCAGGCCTTGGCCTCTGGCTCTGCCTCAGGTCCCAGTGGGGTTCTTTTAGGTTCTGGCCCCAACTCCACCAGCCCAACACTCATCTGAAGATAGATTTGTCTCTTCCCCACAAATCTCAAGGCACTGCTGTATTAGTTTGCTAGGGCTGCAGTAACAAAATACCATGGACCGTGCGGTTTAAACCACAGAACGGTATTTCTCACAGCGCTGGAGGCTGGAAGTCCAAGATCAAGGTCTCGGCAGGGTTGATGTCTCTGGAGGACCTTCTCCTTGGCTTGGAATTGGCCGCCTTCCGGCTGTGTCTCCGCATGGTTTTCCTCTGCGCACGCGCATGCTGGTGACCTCAGAGCTTTTGGACTATGCCCCACATGTAGGACCTTAATGACCTCATCAATGACCTCATTAAAGGTCCTGTCTCCAAATAGTCACATTGGGGGTTAGGGCTTCGGCGTAAGGATTTGGGCAGGGGGCGTGCGGGACACAATTTGGTCCATAACAGCTACTAACTTGGTGTCTGGTCCATGCCCTGCTTCCTCTTAGATTCTGGGGTTCTCTCACCTGATGGCTGTGACCCCCACCTCTGCGATCATGTTTGCTTCCCACCCATCACGCCCTGGCTGTTCCTACACTGGGGACAGGCCTGCTGGGGCCGCGTTGAGTGTCGATCACACGTTCGATTCCTGTGTGGTGCCACCAGGGGCGGTCAGAGGTGTCTTGTGGTTGGCGGTGGGTCTTAGCAGTGACCCCTCTCCACTCCCTTCAGAAAGGGTTTCAGGCTTTCTATCAAACCCGATGTCTTGGGTGCACGCCACCTGTTCTCCTGCCCTCCTCTCCCATGGAGACCTGTGCGCCCTTCACTGTCCCAAATTCAGAGGGAGACCAGGGACCTGTCACCTTAGTCCTGGCAGCCACCAGCCTTCCTGTTGCTTCATTAGGAGCCTGGGCACCTCCTTACCTTTCCTTTTCTCAGTCTGTTTCATGGCAGGAACCCAGGACTGTTTCTATTTTCTGTGCAGTCATCAAACACGAGACGAGAGTTTGGGCCTCAGTGACCTTGATAAGGGAAGAAGCAGTGAGCTTCCCTGGGAGGTGCGTTGAGCCATCCATTCATCGTCGAGTATTCGCTGAGCACCATCACTCCCCCAGGCGATGTGCTGGGACGGTGGGTGAGGGGGTGAGACACCCCACTCCTGCTCTCCAAGAACTTTTGGTCTGAGTGTGGAAACAGTCCCGTCAGCAGGCAGTAGTGATACAGTGTGCGGGGTGGCAGCGGGGTACCCCAGCACAGAGTGGGATACTCAGCTGCCTCGGGACAGTCCGAAAAGGCTTCCCAGAGGAGCCGAAGGCCGAGCTGAATCTCAAAGGAAGAGTCAGAGCCGGCTGGTGCAGAGGGTCAAGGTAGGAAGAGGAGAGGAGGAAGAAGGACATTCTGAGCGGAAGTGGCCGCGTCTGAAGGGCTGGAGGTCTGAGGGATGTCGGGAGGGAATATGGAAACACTGCACGTATTTTCGGGGGGGGGCAGTAAAATCTAAGGATGGCTCTCCCAATAGCCTGGAGGTTGGGGATGCACCAGCCTCAAGTGAGGCGTGTGTGTGCATGCGTGTGCATGTGTGTGTGTGCTCGCGTTGGTATGTACAGTTAAGGGAAGGTTCTAAAATGAAAATGACACGTCACTAGCTCTCTTCCTGCCTTTCTGACCGTGTGTTTCTCCTGATCTTTTGTCTCCCCTCCTTTGCCGGCCACCACATCTCAGCCCTTGGACCCCTGTCCTGTATAGAAATAGATGTTTTAGAGAGAGACTGCTCTCAAAGCTCCAGTTGGAAGTGAGCAGAGGCCCTGTGTGACACGATCCTACCCCTCCTCTCCCACCCCATTCCAGGACTGGCATTGCCACCTGTCCCCCGAACATGTCCACCCTCGCCTCGTCTGAAGTGACCGTGCATCGTGGTTTGCTTCGGTGGCCCCAGTTATGTGTCTGGTGGCGGGTGATTATTAACACAGTGCCTTCCTTCTCTCTCCAGAATGTCCCAGTTTAGACATAAATGATAGGGTTGTGATCAACAACCCATTGACCAATTGATGTTTCTGAAGCATTTACTATGTCCTCAGCACAGAGGTACATTCTCTGAGTTTCATAAAATAAGGATAACATTTAATTCTTTACTGCAGGAGAGTTATTAAGGGCTAATCTCCATGGCACGAACTCTTAAGATTGACCTTGATTTGTCTCTTAAGATGGGTCAAATGTAAACAAGTGGAGAGAGGGGAGAACAATCTAGAATAGGGAATCACCCCAAGAAAAAGGGTGGTTTGGTGCAAGTGAGAGTAAGAGTGTTCTACCTGGATTATTTTAAAGACCCCCCTGAATTAGGCACAGCCGGTGGTAGGCAGGTGTGGGGCTTTAATTCCACCTGATGGTGTTCATTTGGGGGTGAATCGGGAAAGGAGTTTATTAAGGTTATCCCCAAGTGAATATCTATAAGCTCACTCACTGCTACTGTCCTTTAACCTGCTAGCTTTGAGGAGAGCCACCGAGGATTGGTTGGTTGTTGGGAAAAGAAAATGACCACAGTAAATAGCAAACATTTACTGAGTTCTCCTACATGCTAAGCCCTTAGCTTTCTCTCATTGGATCCTGACAACCACCCCATAAGGTGGGTAATGTTATTAGCTCCATTTTACAGAAGAGGACACTGAGTCACAGGGAGGTGAAGTAGTTTGCCCAAGGTCACACAGCTGGCAGGTGGCAGAGCGGGATTTGGAGGTGACAGTGCTAGGGGCAAACATCCAGCCTCAGGCCAAGTAAGTGCTTGACAAAAGCCGTGTCTTTTTCAAGACCTCAAGTCCGTCAACATTCCACTTGCTCAAGCAGCATGAACGTGAACATGGACATGGATGTGGAAGGAACCCAAAGACCCAGAAAGGGAGACAAGGGAGACAGACCCACTGACCCCTCAAGCTGGCTCCCTGCAGGGCAGGGGATCCATCTAGGCCTCCACGTTTGAACAGGATTTAAAAGAGAAATAAAAAAAATAATAATAAAGAGCCTTGAACAGAGGAGGGCGTAGCCGGTGCTGAGATGTGGAACTCAGACTGTGCACATCATTTTCAGGAGTCAGTGGGTGGAATGATCTGGCTGAAGTAGACAGAGCAACAGAAAGTAATGGAAAAAAATGTTAGAAAGGGCAAGTTAGGCCAAACGGAGCACGCTGAAATGCCCCGCTAACGGAGAGGGCTTGTCTTGTAGAGGACACTAAAACCGAGGTTTCAAATAGATGGCTCGGACAAAGTTTGGGGAGTGGGGAGAGGGCCTGCGGTGGCAGGGCTCCGGCCCAGGTCGTGGCATCGTAAAGGGAAAGGGCAGGTTCCATGTCGATGGGGTTAAACCGAGGAAGAAGGCAGCGGGCTGAAGGAAAACAATGGTGAGGAGGAAGGCATGGGGTACCTAGGGCAAGTGCATGGGAGAAGATTCTCCGTGTTCAGAGGTTCGCGCCAGGTCAGGTCTGCCCACCAGTTCTGGTTCTTCCATGGAAATGATCGTCCACTGGGTTCAGGGGACGTGTTTCCAGAGTTCCCACTAATTTAGGATCACACCTAAATATAGCGGTGTGTTGAGCGTTACGAAATAGGCCCATTTTAGAGTCGTTTTAAGTAAACCTGGACATTGAAGCTTCAGTATCTCATGTGGGTCACCTGGATTCTCAGTGGACTTGAGAAAAGGAACCAGATACGTTTTAAGCAAAGGTTCCTGTTGGGTCTTACTGGCTCAGTGTCCTCAAGCCGAGCTTGTGCTTGGAGACATGGTTCAGTCGACAAGCCCATGTGACAGGCAGAGAGCCGGATACAGGGACCTGCCTCGTCTGGCTCCTGCTCAGCCACTGCTCCCCCTGGGGCCCCGAGAGCTGTCTGCACCGACATTCCGTCTTTACCCCATTCATAGCATTAACAGACTTCATGTTTTTTTCCCCTAAAATGTGTCAAATCGCCACAAGAAGTAAAAGTTGATATTTTGACTAGTTTATGCATTTAATAACAATATTTTGAGCTGCTTTGTATCCAAATGACCTTATTTTTATTTAACATTTTTCTTGTAATAAATTTACCATTATATGAAATTTTTGCAAAACATACTCAAAACATACCAAGTGGCACCAATTAGATTTAAGTATAGACGAATTAGAATCTAATAGCATTGATGACATAAAAATTTTATTACAAAATGTTACACAATATGGCATACACAACATCTGTGTTGTTGATAGTGCCAGCCACGGGAAGACTTACTAAAACATCTTGTAAATGGAGAAAAGTCCCTGATACAGTTTCACACTGAATAACAATTTGACAATAATCGCAGTATTTATATTTTTAAGTAAATACAGTTCAGGTGGCACATTGTATTAAAATAAACGATGACATTAAAGTATAGAAATTTCCTATTGTTATTCATTCTTGAAAAATACAAAGCTACAGGAAAATGTAGACCTGTTTTTTTGAGCTCGGGGGCAGACTCGAGCATCGCCGTCAGCGGATGGAATGGTCCCTGGGGTATAGTCCAGCGTCGCAGCGAAAGCGTCAAAGCCCGGGGCCGGCACGCTGGGGTGAGGCCGTGGTCTCTGTGTTCCTGTGGGCAGCACAGCGGCCGGTCCATCTCTATCCCAGTCATACCTGTGTCCTCGACTGCTTTGAAACACGTCGAATTTTGCACTGGACGCATTTTGATGTGAAAATCTTGTCCCATACTCGTGGTTGGTTTGGTTCTCACCGCCGCCCCCACCCCCTGCCCCCCGAACCAATTAACGACGCGCACCGAGGTATAGCTGCGGGGTTCCAGACGGGAAACGTTTGTGCGCTCCCCGTGGTTGTTGGTACTTGTTGTGGCTCCCGGAACCAGCTACGATGAGGACTGAGGTCCCACTGCAAGGTACTTTCCATCCCCATCAACTTCTGACGCTTGAAGATGCAAGGTGGGATTCCCTGGAGTCTAGCTCCAAGGTGAGCCAGGTGAGCCTGAGGTCGGGCGAGAACCCAGAACTGCCCCAAATGGGAAAAGGTGAAAGGCCTGGGAGCCCCAAAAGGAATGCTGCCCTGGGCTCACCTGGCCCCCATGTGCCCCCTGCCATCAGCCCAGCCCAGCTCCCCAGCCAAGGCCGCATCAGCTGCTCTTCAAGGCGAAGGGGAGAGGCTTTGAGATGAACAAGACTCTTTAAAATCACTGCGGCTGACGGTGTGATAACCACTCACACAGAACAGCTGCAAAATATGATAAAAATCACTTGAGAAGTTCATTGGGTTTTGCAGCAAAACTGAAAGTACTTCGCTTTATAGTTATTGTTGCCTCACGCTTTCGAACCGCGTACTTGAGCCGTTGGGGCGTCCAGGTCAGGGAGGCGCTCAGCCAGCAGGCCCGCGGCGACAATGGCCTGTGGCTGAAGAGACACTTTAATCATGAGCTAATTTACAAACCAAAGCAAACAGCCGGGTTTTGTCTAAGATTATTAGAAGACGTTAATTCCGTGCTTACAGGATGCTCTGACCCCTCCCTCCTCCCCAGCTCCTAACTAGGAAAAAAAAGTGGGGGGACGGAACCATCAGCCTGATCTCACCACCCGCACCACCAGTTCTTATTTTCCCAATTAAAATTCGTGACGTGGCCTTCATGGGCGGGTGGGTTACTTTCCCCCTTTCTTCTCTTTTCTCTGAAAACCGGCACTTATTATTGTTTTTTACTGCTTCTTGGTGTGAGCTGCTAGCACCCAGATAGAATGGCTGTTAGCCCTTTCTCTCTATTTTATTCTCTGGTTGAGAGAAACAATGAAAGAATTTGGTACAGAATGAGTTTCTCATGGGTCCTTGACCCAGGATGGGGGGACCCTCCCAAACCGGGAATGATCTCCTGGAGGGCGGACCCCTTGCCGTACAGGGTTCCCCTGCTAGGGGGCTGTTTTGGGGGCCCATCTGCATAAGCGTACCCGTTGGTGGTACTGTGAGGGCTGCCCTGTCTGTCCTCCTGGCCCCACTCCCCTCCCAGGCCGGCCAAAGCCCATGACCAGGATGTAAAAGTACAGGACCAAACAGACCCCAAACTGGACTAACTCTCAGTTATTCGCGTGCATGGAGGCTCCTCCGTTGGCTGGGCCGTGCCTTGTTCGTGTGTACGGACAGATTCACCCGGTTGTTTCCACTCTGCTTGGGTGAATAGCTTTAGAGTTTTCCATATGCCCATGATTGCTGGTGAGGGCTGCACCTCAGGAACATGCTGGGGTGGAAGGGAAATCAATTCGGGTAGGAGAATCTGATGGGGTGACCCCCCACATACTGTCACTGAACTGGCCGCCCCCCGTCATTCCATCTCGTGGCCATTTCTTCTAGCTTATTTGCCTCCACACGCAGCGTCTGGGTAGACTGTAGTATCTTGACTCCTTTCTGCTTGCTGACGGTGAGAGGCAGTTTATGAATTGATTCATTCATTCAACTTAGTCATGAAGTCTCTCCCATGTGTCAGGCACTATGGTGGGGGCAAGAGGGCACACCACGCTGACGTCATCATGGAGCTGATGGAGCGTTCACACACGTATGAGAGACAGTCAGGCCCACAGCCGACCGTGAGTGAGTGTGAGGAGGGCTGTGATGGGAGAGGAGCAGGATGTGACAGGGCCCAGTGGAGATGTCATGGGGAAATGGGAGACACTTTTAAGAAGATAAATTCCAACTGAGAACTGAAAAGCAGTAGCAGTTCAAGTGACTGAGAGGGAAGAGGGGACTTGGGGGTGTTCTAGGCAGAGGGGGGCTCCTTGTGCTAAGGGCCAGCAAAGGGGAGTGGCAGGATGGTAAGCTGGGGGACATGAAGGGCAAAGAGTTAGAGCAGGCACATCCAACCTGCGGCCCAACACAAGTTTGTCAACTTTCTTAAAACATTATGAGATGTTTTTGTTTCTTTTTAGCTCATCGGCTATTGTTAGTGTGAGTGTGTTTTATGTGTGGCCCAAGACAGTTCTTCTTTTGGGGAAGCCAAAAGGTTGGACATCCCCGCATTAGAGGCTGGAGGAGAGACAGGAAAGGCCAGAGTTGCAGGGAGTGGGGGAGGGGTGGGGGAGGGGTTTTGTCACGAAGGCTCTAGTATAGGGCTGTCTAAGTCACCCTGTTGCTCGAACAAGAAACCCAGGTTCTTAGGTTGCTCTCGTTCTCCAAGTCCCATCACCAAGTTCTATCAAGTCCACTTTTTAGTGTTTCTGAAATTGATTTTTTTTCCTTCCATTCCCACTCTGAATTTCTTGGTTGGGACCACCATGAGCCCTCAGCCAGGTCACCCACCCTTCTCCCTCTGCCTCCTCCCTGCTCCCCTCATACACCCACGAAGCCCCTACTGCTTGAGTACAGTTGAAGGCTCTCCATGTATTCCTTCTTGATCATTCTTCCCACCTTCCTCGCAGGGGTAACATGTAATTCCTATGCTTGTCTTTATATTCTTATGACACCTTGTGGTGTCCTCATACAAAAGAAGGTGTCCTCTTCGGTTATCACTGGGACACGAACCTCTTAATTCCAAAGAAATGAGCATCTACACATTGCCTTTCAAAGAGATTGCAGGTGAGCTTCTATTTATCAAACTCCACTCACATTTGGATTGCTTAGTGGAACTATTGATTGGTTCCTTGCCTCACAGTTCCAAATCCAGCCTTCTTTGCTCTGCTTTGTGATGCCGGAGCTGGGTGCTGGAACATTCTTTCTTTGACAGCTGGTGTAATATTACCCTTGCCAGTAGGGGGCGCTGAAAGGGCACTGCAGCAGGCAGGGGCCTCTCTTCCTGGTTCAGGTGTGCTACTTCCTTCTTGCTCCTGCCCTGTGGCCAGTGACTTGCAGGTCATCCCGTGGTGCTCACCCTCCAGTGGGTTTCCACTGGCACCCCGGTGAGTGGCTTCCAGAGTCTCAGTGGTGCCCTCTCTGCCCCCAACAGATGGTTTTGTGTCCCCCAGCCCTGGCATGCAGCACTCCGACCTCTCCACCATTCAGTGGGCCACAGGCTCATCCTCACCGACGAGGTCTGGCCCGCAGGGCTGCGTTCTTGGGTGCTGTGTCTCTGCCCGAGAAGCAGTGACTGCTCCCTGTGCTTGTACTCCGGCTATTCTTCAGAGTTCTCTTTACGCTTTAGCAATGCCGTCCTGTTACCATCGATCATTTTTTACAGAAACTTTCCTTGTTCAAACCACTATGTTGAGTCTGTCTGCTCACTGGATCCTGGCTAAGGCAATAAGCAAAAGAAAGGAAGGAAGAACACTCGTGGCCATAGACTCCGACTCTGCACTTTTCTTCCTGATGAAACAACGGAGATTCATTTCACTCCTCTGAATTAAAATTCCTTGTCTATAAGCCGGGACTGGGAATACCTTATCTACCTCCTACCAGGATTGTTCCAAGAATCACAGTGGATAACAGATGTGACTTGTTAAGAGATGGAGTACAGGATACCCATTCAAAGTCCAAGTAGGGAAAACTGAAGGGCTGGAGGGGAATAAAAGAAGATGAAGTGGGAAAGCACTGGGGGGCAAGACTGTGATTGGCATTTAAGGCTTCATGTCCCCTGAAGCCTCCTCTCTCTGTTCCTTCTGCTCAGCGGAGTGAAAAGACGCAAGGCTCTGAGAACAGGGAGCTTGAAAAAAACAAGGTTGTTTCCTTTCATGATCTTAGAAGTCTAGAAAGAAACGGCTTTATCTTGGGCTCCCTGGAGCAGGGGGCTTGGTGCCAAAGAAATCTAAGAGCTAAGTATAAACCACCTACAGGGGCTTTTGATTAATCTGAAATTCAGGGTAAACTGACAAGGCTCAGAGAGAAAGATACTAAATTGTACCTTAAGATATTTTTTAAATACATTTTTTGCTTTAAAACAGCTTTCAAATTTTGGGAGTCATGTTATATTTATGAGTTTTAATATCAAATTTTATTGTTTTAGCAAAAGAGGAAATGTTGGAGCCTTGTCATTCCAAATGTGTCCCTATGGCCTGCCACCTAGTGGCCAAATATCTAAATTGCAGGCTCAGTGTTTTGTTTTGCGGGCAAAGCAGCCTGCAGGCTATAGCTGTAGTAGCCATATCAAGAGGTTACAGGCTATAGTTTGCAACCATAAAGCTGAGATTTTTTTTTTTCTTTCTGAGAAAGGCCTGTTTTTGTGCAAGTTTAGTCTTTCTAATTAGCACAATTTATTACATGCACAACAAAAATGTAATTTTATTTGATATCTATTAAGAGTATTCATATAAATAATTTTGTCATGTGTCAAGAGTTTTGTGCAGAGATCATGATCTTTGTAGGTAGGTATAGCAGAAGGACTCAGAGTAGGCTATTCTTTCTGTGGTCACTCTCCCTTCTTATTCTTTCATTTACTTACCCGTAAAACAAAAGGGGTGATTTGTTCAGTGACTTTCCAACTTTTTCAAACTGTGACCCATAGTGGAAATTACTTTTACATCATTTTATTTCTCTCTGTCTCTCCTTGTCTCTATCGTTTCTGTCTCTGCCTCTCACTGTCTTTCTTCGCCTCTCTCTTTCACACACACACACACACACACACACACACACCCCTCAAATATATATTCATGAAACAATGCCTATCCTTACTAAATGCAATACATTTGGTTTCATTCCATGCTATGCCATGCCATGCCAAGCCACATGACACCGCTCTGTTCTATTCTATTTACCAAGAAACTTAAAAATTGAGAGCTGCTTATTTCATCACCTAAAATTGGGTCTTGACCCAGAGTCCAAAATGCACTCAATAAAATAATCTCTCATAGATGATTTGTGTCAATGAGATTGCTTGCTTCTTGATGGTAAAATCTCCACACAAGGAAGCCCTTACGGCTACTTCACCTGCTTAAACCCCACCCAGCATCTGCCTTCAGCAAACCCACAGCCAATGAGAAGCAAATCTGCATAAGGAAGAGGTGCTCCATTCCAACCAGTACATGGCACTGGGAATTAATTTTATGCTCAAATTTTGGCAAGTAGTGTATTTCCCCGAGAGGACATCTTCTTGTTGGGCTTCTGCCTTGGTCTGCTGTGCCCTGGGGGCCTGGCTGCCTGTTCAGTTGTGGAGGATGGACCTGCCCCTGGCCGTGTCCTGTTTCCTTCTGGATAAACCAAGAGGACACCTGTTTGACAATTGGATGTTTTTGATTGTGAGGTCTGTCCTGAATGTATCTTCATTCCTCACCTTCCTTTGGGTATTCCAATTCTGACTGCTGGCCTCCCTAATGGGGCCCAAGTTTCCCTCTCCTACCTGCCACACGAAGATTCTGATGAAACTCATGGTCCAGCCGGGTAAATGGTGGAGTGTTAAACCTGTGAATTTATGCATTTTCATGATTTACAGGTACACAGTGGACAATGGCTAATTTAACTTTCAATTTGCCTATTAAACATTTCTATGAAGCAATTAATATCCTGTAAACAATCATTTAAATATACAATGACAGTTTACTTTCAAGAGTCATGAAATAATTCCATCAAAACAAAATCCTTTGTAACATTAAAAGATATCTTCCCTGCTGTACCAACCACTTGTCCCAACAATATAACCTCTTTTACGAGAACACAATTTTGGATACAATTCTTAAAAAATGGGTGCACATCTCTTTTTATACAAATGAAGTTTGTCAAAATATTTTGGAGGCTTTGCATGTTATCTCTAACTCCTCTTGGGTAGTTATTTCAAAATACCCCCAGGAGAATTTGGATTGGAGCTCAGGGCGAACTTCCTGACAAACAGGGGTTGTGGGATGTTTCCTTTAAAATTATAGTAATAATTAAATAATGGGATGGGAGGTTGTCTTAATCTCTGAGGGCTGAAGCGGGGAAGTTAAATGACTTCTGAAGGTCTGATTCAGCCCCAAGATTCTTTGATGTGTGATGGCTCTGTCCCTTCCAGCTGTCTGTTTTTGATCCCAGCCTTTGCTCATTGGAGCCCTGAACTCTGAGTGAGAAACTCCCAGCTCACCACCACCCTTGGCCACCCAGGACCTCATGCCAGCTGGCTGACCTGTGCTCCCTGGGGCGTCCAGACCAAGACTGATTTGCTTTGACTGTTGGGCTCCCAGGCAAGGCCCACGGGTGTGCAGAGCTGGTGGACCCCTTCCAGGGACCTCCTGCCTCCACGAGTTAACTCATTAGAGTCTTTGCGGGTGTCTGCCTTTCACCTTGTCGTTGCTGCACTTTGCTGGTTATGCATGGTTGACTGGACAACTCACTTCTGCAAACAATCATCTCGTCAGCGTTCAGCCTAATTACTGAGTCCCTAGGTCTGGTTCTGGTTAAGTAGGAACTTAACTGTTGAATCCCTTTTTGAATATAGTCGTCCCCTGTTATCTCCCGGGGAATATGATCCAAACCCCCTGTACCCCCTGCCCTGGGGATGCCTGAAGCTGGGGGGTAGTACTGAAACCTATGTATACTCTGTATTTTCCTGCACACACACACCTTTTCACTTAAAGAAAGTACCTTACAACTTCTCTTTGGCATAAATGAACTGCCAGCATCACTACTCGTGTGCTTTGGGGTCATTATTAAGTAAAATAATTGTTACTTGAATAGAAGTCCTGCAATATGGTGACAGTCACTCTGATAACCCAGATGCCACAAAGTGACTTAATGGTGGTGGCGTATACAGTGTGGATATGATGGACAGTGGGGGACTTCACACTACTCAGAACAGTATGCACTTTAAAACTTTTTGTTTGTATATTGAACTTTCCATTTGATGTTTTCAATTGACTCGGGATAATTGCAACTGAGAAAAGGGAAATCTAGATAAGGGATGGTGTGGGGACCACTGTACAAAGTGAATTGACAGGTGGAGTACTCTAGATAAATAATTTGGGGATAGAATGATTTTAATAACTGTATGTCCACTGCAAGGAACAATTGGATCAAAATTTATTTGCTTTAAAATTTATTTGTTTTACAACGATCAATTCTTGACTAGGGTGAGACCTATGTGAGTTCCCAAATTCATAAATAAGGTATCTGTAAGATTCTTGGCTTTCTCCTGAACCATATTCCTATCTTGTGACTTTTCAACTTTCCTGAACATTTTATCTCTTGGTTGATGAGATACTTTTATAACAGTAAGTGTACTTCCTAACACCACTGTACAACCTGCTTATATTTGTATTTATGTCATACATGTCAGAGTATTTCTATGTAGAGACCAGATTCTTGGTGTAGCATCAGATCACCACTGAACTAAACTTTGAAATTCATCTCAAATTTTTTTCTAGTAAGGTTCTTTACTTTCCTTTTAATTTTGTTACTTTAAAATTCCCGAACAATACAGTTAATTTCATGAACTCATTCTAGAAAAAGTGCTACACACCTCATTGCTGAATATCACTACGGTCACCTTTGAAGGACTCCCCTTGGGAAGCTGTGCACTGATGCCAACTCCTAGTCCACGTTTCAAAAAATTTTGGAACTTTTTTCTGAAATGGCCATCAGAGCTGTTGTCATACCTCAAATCTGACCATTGTACAGTGCTGTCCACGTAAGGTAAGGCCTTGTGTCAGGCTTGTGTACCCTTATCGTCAGTAACACTTTTTCTGGTTCACAGCCAGAGGGTCCTTCCTCCAGAGATTTTGGGGTAGAGACAAGAATGTAAGGCAGGGCTGCTGAAGAAGCTTTGGCTTTCTCTGACTGGCAGGCCGTTGGTTTCATATGAGAAGATGCCCAGCCAGCCATGAAAATAAATGACTGTGTGTCCTGTCTACAGACCGGAGGAAGCCAGTCCATACTTTCAGTAGAACGCAGTTCCAACATCCTTAAGGAAATGAATCAAAAGCTATCTTTTTTCCTACTAGTCTCGTGTTTACTTTTGTGTGCACGGGTGTAAAATTCCACATTGGCAGCAGCTGTCTGTGTGTCTAGAACCTACCGATCAAGGGACAGGAGGAGCAAGTGGAGATACTGGGAACTGATGAAGAACCATATGGGAAGAATGGATACACATCCTACCAACTGAATTGGAATTTCGGTGACCGAGCAATGTTTAACCAAGATGGCTGGTCAGTTTTCATCTCTGATGAAATGTCATCCAATAGTTCCCCTTCTGGGAATAAAGCCACAAACAATTACAGAAAATGGACTTTATACCTGAATTCCCAAATGAGAGGGAAAAGTTCCAGGCACCTGAATTCTCTAATGAACACAAAAATACTCAGATGAAATGATCCGGAACAATGTGTCAGCAAATTATGTTTTTTGAAGCACTATATCAACACGGGCAAGATAGAACCCAAGTGGAGTGTCCAGCCTGGTTGGGATTCATCAGGGAAGATTTACTAAAGGTGAATTTTACATTTGTTTAAGGCACGTGAAGACACGAGGTTGGGGACGAGAATGAGGGTGGTGTCTGCTCTCTTTGGTACTGGTTTCAGACCACGAAGATCCCAGCTGGTCATCTGCCCGTCTCCATCTCCCTGTGTCCCCTGTCCCCCACAGCCTGCAGGTTATGGGAAGAGACAATTTATTCCAGGCTGTTCTTCTCTGAAGCCCGACTTCACGTGAGTTGGCCTCTTGGTGTCCTCTTTAGCCTTCGTTTCCCCAAAGGTTTATATTTCATTCCCAGTATTAACATATCAATGCCACTGATGTGCATACGTTTTCATTAAATTGCTTCAGTTGGAATAGTTAACATGCCCTTGTAACGCCATTAAATGTGAACAATTATGAAGAAAGGGACACACCATTTGTTCTCTCTTTCAAGGCCTCAAACTAGATTGCCTTGTTCTCCTAACAGGTGAAAGTCCTTTTGCCCAATGTATTAGTCATGGACAAATTGCTTCGATTGTAGGCTATTTGGAAAGGCTTCCCCCTCTGTTACCTTTCTCATTCATTTGTATTTGAGGTGCAGTGTTAACTCTTGATCATGGGCACTAAATGAGGGGAACTGTATCACAAGTAATAGAAAATGGCAGATAATCCAAAAGACATTTTCATTTGGCTTTGAAATATACATAGATGCTTACCTTTGAATGTGGGGATACTTGAAATTCCAGAAATGTATTTCAAACCAAATTAGGAAGCCAAACTGGGAAGACTCCATGCCCCTGGTACTAGGAGGCGATGTCCAATTTCTACTCCTGCCAACCCCAATTAATTCCACCTTGCAACTTACTTCAAGCTGTGGAAAAGCATGCAGGACCCTCAGACTCACTGACATTTCATTCTCAGCCAGCCCTGTGCTGAGGCAGGGAAGGAGTTAAATAGGCCAACTTCCATCGGTTTCCGAAAGTAAGCAGAGAGACTACAGCAATCCACCGAGCTGTGGTGAACACAAATTTAAGAATTTGTCCATAAAGAGGTTCAACAGAGCAACTTTCTAAATATAGAAGGAGGTAGTCCAGCTCAGTAGTACATGGCGTTTATTATGCAACGGACCCACTGATTGTTCTAGTGGATATAAGATTAAAAAACAAAGGAACAGACATCTTATTGTGCCTATAAAGACTTACCATATTTTGGTGTGTATAATGTGCACGCTTTGGTCCGAATTTGTGTGGGAAAAATAAGGACGCGCATTATACATGGGCAGTACTAATTCCGTATCTACACAAAGGT
Source organism: Lyroderma lyra (assembly GCA_004026885.1). Lineage (NCBI taxonomy): Eukaryota > Metazoa > Chordata > Mammalia > Chiroptera > Megadermatidae > Lyroderma > Lyroderma lyra. Next base: position 115,739 of record PVJL010002496.1, on the reverse strand, counting down.
TTTTAATTCTTTTATTTGTGCTTATGAGTTAACAGTGTTCTATAAAATTTCTCGTTCCAGAATATGTTAAAAAATAAATGGTAAAATTCCTTTATAATACAAAAAAAACAAGTATCTAAATATAAACAATAAAAACATTGAATTCAAATATTAAAATGAAAGATTTCTTCCCCCTGAAAGTTTGGGCCCAAAACGTGGGAGCGCATTCTACATGGCAGAATACGGTACACAACCCAGCCTGTGCCTGTCTCTTCCTCCCTGGCTGCTCCTCTCTGCCCCTTTGCTGACTATATGCCAGCCCTCCCAGTCTTCTCGTTTTCTAGAACCTCGCAGGTCTTTGTTGAGTTAGGGCCATTGTACATTTGCTTCCTGCTGCCTTGATGTTCTCTCAACTCCTCCTCTTCTGTGGGCCTCCATGCCGATAGCCTGACCTCCCAGTGGCCTTCCTCAGCCTCCTATCCGAAAATACATCCCCTTTTGTGATCTCTGCCTTAGAACCCCCTCCCTTGTGTGTCAGTTTGCTTCTTTTTGTTATAGTCCTTTACTAGAATGTAAGCGTCCTGTGGGCAGAGACTTACCCTGCTCAGTGTCGCATCTCCAGGGCCGAGCAGGGAGCGTGGCTCACAGAGCTGCACCGTCGTAGTTTCGAGTCGATCAATCGAAGCTGAATGAGATCTGATGTGGAAGAGCTCCCAGTCTAGTTCTGCGTGACAGCGAATTTGAAAACAGTAATTACTGTCAGTTATCTCAAACGTTACGATCCGCTTAATATTTTTTTAAAAATTGCAGGACTGATTTTAAGGATTTTAAAAAAATTTCATGTTTTGCTACAGAAAGTTTGAAATCTCGTTTCATTTATATTTTTACCCACCGTTTCCCCCCCACTACTGGGTTATTTTGAAGCAAATTGTGGCCATTGTAGATGGACCAGAGCTGGGGAGTTCAGGATGCAACATTGCAGGGGAGCTGCCCCCAATCCTGGTCTTGTGTCATATCATTTCATCAGTATTTCAGTATGTATATGTCTGTATAAGGCAAAAACTCTTTACTAAACACACACACACACATAGCTATATTACCATTACTACATTTGAAAATAACAATTCCTTAATATTATCAGATGCTGGTCTGCACTCAAATTTTCCTGATTATTTTATGTATATATATCCAGCCATAAATGCCTCTATTTTTCCTATTACAAGGCTGGATACTTTCCAGACAGCCTTCGTGTGTGTGTGTGTGTGTGTGTGTGTGTGTGTATGTGTGTGAGCATGTATGTGAGCGTGTGTGAGAGCGTGCGTGTGTGAGTGCGTGTGAGCGCGTGTGTGAGCGCGTGCGTGTGTGAGCGCGTGTGTGAGACTGTGCGTGTGTGTGTGTGTGTGTGAGAGAGAGCATGTGTGCGTGTGTGTGTGTGTGTGAGAGAGCATGTGTGCGTGTGTGTGCTGTCTGGAAAAAAA